>JAQQAE010008550.1:0-15139 GCA_029823295.1 Pseudamia nigra | reverse complement strand
GCCAGGCAGAAGGTGTAGAGGAAGACCAAAGAGGAGATTTATGGATGTGGTGAAGGAGGACATGAAGGTAGTTGGTGCGAGAGAAGATGATGCAGAGGATAGGGTGAGATGGAGGCAGATGATTCCCTGTGGCGACCCCTGAAGGGAACAGCCCAAAGGAAAAGACTCGACTACTACTAATTTAATTAGTGGGATTGCGGAGTCATCATCAATCCCACTGTTGTTGTCTTCAGTCTTTAATATTCTTCTTCTTCTTCCACTTCTGTACGTTTTTTTGTTATGTAACTACTCCTACATTTTTTGTCTGATTCAAATCATTCAAACTTCACACTGTTAATCTTATTCAGGACATCTCTGACATTGCTTTTCATAATTCTAATTTTTATCATTTTTAAAATATTAAGCTTTATTGACACATTTTTCCCCCATTGGAAATTGAGACTTCTAACAGAATGCGTGGTTACCATGGCAATGACAGTGCTTTGATCCTTTGATTACTCCACTGAATAGTTCATTTAACTCATTTTCCCAGCGAGTTCAACAATTTTGCCTTATCAATCTCACGCCATCTCTTCACAGATTGAACATTTTCTAGTTCATTTTTGTTCCCTTTTTTCATACTTAGTTCATCTGCTTGATATTCATTTCTGTTTATTTTATTGATTATTTCGTTAATTTCTTCATTGTTTTTGTACATTTTGCTTAGTTTATTCTTTTTTTTTTTTTTTTTACAATTTTATGGGATATTTTGTCTATTTTTATGATTTTTGGCAACATTTTGCTGATTTTTTTGTCATTTTTTACTACTCCACTGAATAGTTAATTTAACTCTTGCACTTTTCCAGCAAGTTCAACTATTTTGACTCCGCAATCCCATGCCATCACTTCACAGACTGCATAGTTTCTACTTATAAAGTAACGATACTTTTACTTGCGTACTGTGTGTCTGTGTACTCTACCCGCCACAGGATGGGATCATGCCCTGAACATTTTCATTGACTGTCAGTGTAATTGTTGCTCTTTTCAATCCAGATTCCATATTTCCTGCACATGACAAATGAAAGTGGTGAAGAAGCAGAGAGCAGGTGCCTCACACGTACAGTTTGGAAAGGTTGTCGAAGTGTCTCTGGATGCTCTTCTGCAGCGCCTGCAGCGTGGGCAGTATGGCTCCTGACCTGCAACCAAACCGTGGCACAGCAGTCAGGTTTACAGAGCAGCGTTATTTGAGGAGTTTTATGGGTGATGGGTCGCGACTGCACCTGTTCTTGAGTTTCTGTCCGTGCAGCATCAGCAGGTTCTGGGCCCAGGTCATGTAGAACTGCAGGTGACCGGACTTCTCCAAACACGCTGCCACGAAACCCAACAACTTCTCCACGTAGATGTCAGGCAGAGAGCCGCACACTACTGGGACTGAAACGCACACAAGTAAAACCCAAGGAACGTGAACATAAACTCTCATTTAGTGATATGTGTGAACGCGTCTGATATTCTCACTCTGGTCATGTGGCACAGTCTCCAACACTTCCTGCTTCAGGGCTTTTTCGTTGAGTCGGAATGCCAGAACGATGGCGGATGCCCAGTCCTGAAGCCGCAGCTGCTTGCGTATGCTGGCCGGCGTCACATCCAGGTCGAGGTCATAGGGGTCGAAGACCAGAGATCCATCTAGGGAGTAGACCAGCAGGCCTTCTGTGGTGGTGGCCGCCCAGCTACGACCTGACACAGGATATATTGTTTCATTAAAGGAAGAAGCGTGACTCTGGGCAGCTGCTAATGTTTATGTGGGGGATGTGAAAACACCTACCCGTCGGGGAGAAGCGTAGGGAGCTGACTCGAATTTCAGGCTTGAAGTGTCGAGCGCTCATATCACCTAGGAAGAGAAAGACAAGAACTGTACCACACTCCGGACTCCAACATTACATAGTAGTTATGTTTTATTCATTTGGATGAGGGGTCTGCAACCTGCGGCTCGTTAGCCCCTCCCCAGTGACGCCTGTGCTTTATCCAGTGATGGAAGTAACACTGTATGTGCATCCATCCATACATCCATCCATACATCCATCTGTCCAACCATCCATCCACCCACATCCACCCATCCGTCCATCCATTAATTCATCCATCCATGCATCCACCCATCCATCCATCTGTCTGCCCATCCATATCCATCATCCATCTGTCCGTCATCCATCCGTCCGTCCCTCCCTCCCTCCACATCCATCCATCCATTCATGCATCCTCCCTCCATCTGTCCATCCATCCATCCATTATTTTTGTGGATTATTTCGCTCATTATTTCCATTTATTTTTATCTTTTTTTATTTATAATCATTTACCTGACTAGGTTGTTGTGTATTTTATTCATTTTATTGAATGCCTTATCCATTTTCATTTAAATGATTTATTATTTGTCATCTTTGTGATTTTTTTAATGCTTTTTCCTTATTTTGCTCAGGTTTTTTTAATCTTGTAAGGTTTTGTCAATTTTTCTTGATTATTAACCTAATTTTGTGCATTATTTGCATACCTTATTTTTTGTTCAGTCTATTGTTGGTTTTGTCTTTGTTATGCTGATTTAGAACTTATATTTGATTTGTAATGACATGTTACTTCCATCAGTGGTTAAATCCGCAGGAGTCACTGGGGGAGGGGCTAAAGAGCCACATGCAGACCCCTGTTCTATACACTTACTGATGCACAAGTAATTCAGGATCAACCAGTGATCTACATGATTCTGCAGAATGGTTAGTTAAGTGTACTATAGTCCCATTTAGTACCTGATCCAGTTCATCAGAAACAAAAACAAGCTCCACAAAAGGTGAACTTTGCTGAGCTAATACCAACGACGGAAACTAAATACATGCACACACTGCCAGGAGCCAGTCTCCCTGTTGATTTCAGTGTTTACACTATAGAGCACTGATAAATGCTGAACAGGCTGCACAGTTTGCATTAGTTTTCACTGGCTTTGAGGGGGTTAGATACTTCATTTTGTTTGATCAGTACAAACTTGGCCCAAACCCCATTGAAAAGTGAGACTGTAGTAAATGTAACTGTAAAATATGAATATAAAATACAATTAACTCCTTAATCCAATACATTTTACTGCAAAAATTCACACAATCATATTTCAGGCTTTTTAAAGACACATGGTCGTACCTCTGCGGACCCCAGGGAGGCTGATGTTGACACCATCTCCGTCACCCGCTCCCTCGTCAACCAGAGCCAGGCTGCCAAACTCTGTCATCTTGCGTCGGTCGAGGAATTCCTGAACACAATCAAACATTAATTATCACGTCTCATTCAGTCGGGGAGGATGCAACTATAACCAACGTGACGTACCTCCATGGCGTCAAAGGACAGGTTACAGGAGATCTCAAACTTTTTCATGAGCATCTGCTCCTTGACGTTGTAGATGCAGACGAACCTGGACTGACCTCCTGCCAAAACAGACTCTCCATCCGCTGAGTAGCACAGTGACGTGAACGACCTAAATATAAAACCAGATAAATGACCGGCGTCACAAATTAAATCATTCACTTATCTCTATTTTATATTATGTGGTTCGGGGTCTGATAGCACCAGTCCTCAGCAGTTTCCACTCACTTGCCCTTGGCAGACTGTTTGGCTGTGATTTTATCGGTCTCTTTGCGGCCCGTCTCCAGGTCGTGGCGTCCGGACACAGTGCCTGTTTGTGTGGCGGTGTGGGGGCTCCAGAAACAGATCTCGCCATTCAGAGTGGCTACCGCCAACTCCTGACCATCAGGTCGGTATGTCACACACAAACCTGACCGAACACAAAGACGCTGTGAATTCAATGGCTCAAAGCAGAATCACACTGTGTAAAATTGAACCTTTTCCTCTTTATTTTCTACATCAGCAGGATGTTATCATTGACTTTGTGGATTGTTGGTATTTTAAACGACACATTTCATAAAAACTCAAGTTTCTGTGCTTTTTAACATGATAAAACATGTTCCTGGTTCTAACATAATGTTACAGTATGTAAACAGTCAAAGGACAACGAGCTTTTCTGATCGAGTTCAGCTGAATCTGACTGAAAACACACCGTTTACCTTCTACCTCAGATGTGATGTGACATCTCCTGTCAATCACCTAAGCCTGAGGCCTAGGCCACGCCCACCTGGACTCATGTCAGCTTTCTGCATGGTTCACTTCAGGCAGTCCATACCAGTGTCTTGTTTCATTTGCATAAGCCACACCCTGTGAACTCTGATTGGTCTGACCATACTATCACTTAGAACATCATTGGCCTATCCCATTGTGGATGACAATGAAGCCAACATCCTCTGTGTGGACTGGTGCAGTGTCTGTGAATGTCGTTCGGTGTCTGTGTTGTTTGTTGTTCTATCTCTACTCTTTTGTCTCTCCTCTGTCCACTAACCCAAACCGGTCAAGGCAGATGGCCGCCTACCCTGAGCCGCTGGTTCGACTGGAGGTTTTTTCTTTCGTTAAAGGAAGTTTTTCTTCTCCCCCCCATTCCTGACTGGGATTTTGTTTTTGTTAAATTAACAGAGTACTCTTCACAAGAGGTGATGATTCCATAGAGCCAAATTGACGTTGGTTACCAGGGCATCAGGTAATGAGTAGATGCTTACCCCTGGCAAAAACTCAACTCTGGGCTTATCCAGTACATAGTTCTGACAGAATGTGAATGCATGACAGCCAGGGTATTGGAAGGTTGCCCTGCAATGATCTAACTGGATCTAGTGTTTGCCAACCAGAGACTCTTGTGAGTTCCTTCGCTTGCCAAACTGCTGTCGAGTACCAGAGTAACAATATGATGCATCTGCCACGACATATGACTGCCGACTACTGCTGCCGAGTCAGCATGTGCAACCCTTTACAGGAGGTGTTAGTGGGTGCTGCACCTTGCCCAAGGGTGGCCCACAGGCTAGTGGAGGGAAGCAGGTGCCTTACATCTCCTATTGATGGGGTAATCCATCCCACTACCCTAACCACTTAGAACAACCAACCAATCAGAACGAGGCACGGGGAGGGGCCAAAACAGGATTTTCTTCAGAGAAGGGAAAAGAAATCAGCAAAGAAAACTACAGTGAGAGGGATTCTGAAGCTTAAAAACCACTTTTAAATCATCTTTAGGGTCCAGAAACCTCAAATATTATGCCAGAACATGCACAATATGTCTGCTTTAACCATCTCCATGTTCTGTACAACCAGAAATGATCCTGTTTGAACTCAGTGGAGCTGAGGAAGAGTGCAGTACAGGAACACTGATGTACAGGAAAAGCCAGCCTCATTCTAACACCGTCATGTTTTTAACACAACCAATATAAGCTACTTGATAACCACATGTACATGATGACAGTCATGTCAACATGGTGTAAACACCCTTTTAGAGGCTGCACATACTGTGAGCATCTCGAAACCAGACTACACACCCCTTTTGTAGACGTTGAGACCAATCAGCCTCTTCAGGAGAATAAAGATGCTTCATAATGTTTGAACACTGTTATAATCTTTCAATAAAAGAACTGTCAGTCACCAGTGTTGCCCCCTCCTGCCTGTCCTCACTTCATACACCTATGGTGTAGAAATGGTGACATGAGGCCTCGCCATTCAAGAGTAAAAAAGTCTGATCATCTGGCCTCTGATCTTTACTTTAAGACCACCTACTTTCAACTTAACTGAGTTCTTGACCTGATTTACCTTTCGCATAAGGTGACTCTAGGCCTCCATGCTCAAGAGTTACTGCAGTAATAATCCACCCGCTCACCGCTGCCATGCATCAACAATACCCCATAATCCTAGAGGCTGAGGGTAGAAAGGGTTGAGTGCTTGTTAATGTGACTACTGTTTAAGGAATTCTTGCTGCAGCAATGAGTTCATACATAAGGCAAATGTGTCTGAAACATCACTGTGTGAAAAGGACATTTTTTCGTGACACCGTGATTCAACCATGGACTTATGTCTGACTCATTCATGTCATTACTTCATGACTATGTGAGTATCCTTGTAAACTGTGAACTTAGAAATGCATCATGTGTCAGGATGTCATTAAATTCAAGGTTGTTCTCTGCACTGTACACCCCCCCCCCACTCACTGACTCTGTGCATGTGTGAAATCATCAGATTAAATCTCTAAACAGGCTTCATCTTCATAAATTGACAACACATTTTACTTTTAATCCATCATATTCTCACTTGAAAAAATGTTAAACGCTATTTTGTGGCTAAATATACCGTATGAAAAATTGAGTTTTTTTGCATAGTCTGGCAAGGGGAGCGACAAATACCTTGGAGCGACTTTGAATAAATTCCGACTATAGTGTGCTTGTCACACTGACAAGCCACTAGAGGAGACAAGCCGCAGGGCAGCTCAGGCGTGCACCCACGGCCACGCGCGCCTGAGCACCAAACAGAAGCGACCTGTTCTCCAGAGCGACTAAAACACATTTTTTCTTCTTCATTATGCATTTTTTGGCTTGTGCGACAAACATACCGGAGTGACTTTTAATCAGGAAAATACGGTAGTCTTTTCCTTTCGGCTGTTCCCTTCAGGCGTCTCCACAGCCAATCATCTGCCTCCATCTCACCCTATCCCCTGCATCTCCTCTTCTCTCACACCAACTCACTTCATGTCCTCTTTCACCACATCCGTAAATCTCTTTGGTCTTCCTCTAGACCTTCTGCCTGGCAGTTCCAACCTCAGCATCCTACTACCCATATATTCACTATCTCTGCTCTGTACATGTCCAAACCATCTCAATCTAGCCTCTCTGACTTTGTCTCCAAAACATCTTCCATGTGCTGTCCCTCCGACGTCCTCATTCCTGATCCTAGCCATCCTCGTCACCAGAGAGAATCTCAACATGTTCATCTCTGCTACCTCCAGCTCTACCTCTAGTCTTTTCCTCAGTGACACTGTTTCTAAACCATACAACATCGCTGGCCTCACCACCGTCTGGTACATTTTTCCTTTCATTCTTCTTTTGTAGCTAAATATAGTAGTACAGCATTTAAAAATGTGGAGTTAATGTCAAATGATGAATGACCTAGACAGAACCATAGCGACAAAAACACTGGGTGAAACACTGGGCTGTAGCACCCCCAGCACTGGGCAGAGAACGCTGCAGGTGCTAAAAACGCTCCCTGTGGACACAGGCCCTTCGTTTAATTTGACTGAAGGAAGACTGGTTTAATAGCGACATAGTGGTGCCCCACAGCTAGAAGGTCCTTGGTTCCATCCCAATACCGGCCGGCGGAGTCTTTCTGTGCGGAGTTTGCATGTTCTCCCCCACGTCTGTGTGGGTTCTCTCCGGGTACTCCAGCTTCCTCCCACAATCAAAAACATGCACTAGGGGTTAGTTTAGGGGCAGGCAAATCTAGGCCACAAGAGCCCGTGTTCTGCAGGTTTTCCAACTGCCCCTGCTCTACCCACTATTGATTACCTGGATCAGGTGTGTTCAGTTAGTCAGAAGCTGGAAGATACAGTGGGCAGGGCAGAGGCAGTTGGAAAACCTGCAGGACACTGGCTCTCGACGCCTGGATTTGCCTACCCCTGGGTTAGGTGAATTGGTCACTCTAAATCGGGGTCGGGAACCTATGGCTCTCGAGCTAGATGTGGCTCTTTTGATGACTGTATCTCGTTCGCAGATAAATCTTAGCTGACATTTCTTAACACAGTAATTAATGAATAATTTTAATCCATTCATTTTCTACCGCACCTGTTCAGGGCTGCGGGTGGCTGGAGCCAATCCCAGCTGTCCTTCGGGCTACACGGGAAGGTCCAACACCAAAACTCTATTTTTATTGGATAATGCGAGAGCCTACACGAATCGTTGTGAGGCCAAGAAGTAAATTTCCCTCCTTTCAATCGAATAGTAAGCTAGCTAATTTATTCAGAGCAAACCCTTTTGACGATGAAGATGGTGAAAAAAAAATAAGATGAGGAGTATCGTACTTAAGCACGAACGTACAGAGGAATTCGCCTTTGTGGAAAGAACAGGTTTTATGTTGTGTCTAATATACATTCATAAAATTTCATCGATAAAATGGTCAAATATAAAGCGACACTTCGATATATGCCATGCTACATTTGCATCAAAATATCCATGTGAGCAGTCATTCGCACATCTGAAAAACATCAAGATCGTGTTTAACGGATGAAAACCTCAATGCCTGCATGAAGCTTAACCTCACCGTGCATCAACCAGACGATAAGGCCGTTAGCAAAAGCATCCAACACTAGAAGTCACATTAATAGTAACAAGTATTTTATTTATTATCGGTTTGCTTCAGTATAACAATGTTATTAAAATGAATAAATTCAGACACTTATTATACTCTTAAATTGTAGAATTTACTTAAAAATTCACACATTTAGTTGTATTTAGTGTGAAAAATATTATATGGTTATTAATGTGGCTATAAAAATATTATATCAGCCCTGCAATGGCGACTCACCCCTACCCCCAAACCCTTGCAAGGATTAAGAGGTAGAAAATGGAAAGTGGATGGATGGTTTAATAGTAGAGCTGCACTGTGAAAACAATCAAAAAGTCAGCATGTGCATTTATATAATCATGGCAGGAATAAAGCTTTGCAGTTCAGAAGTTTCATGGTGATCTGCTGATAAGACTTGGTATTTTTGTTTCAGCTGACATTTAGAAATGAGGAATGTGTGTAATTCTGTTAATGCAGCCATGTTCAGTCATCTGAACATTAGATTACAACTTACTGAAGTTGAATTTACTTTGACACTTCTACTGTCACTGCACGTACCTGCTCTTCCGCTAGATTAGAGAGGAGGGGGCAGTAACCACTCATCACGTACCGTCTGAGGTTAGGGGAAGTGTCTCCTTGACCTGCCAGCTGTCCATCATGTCCCACAGCCGGACAGTGCGATCCCAGGATGAACTGGCCAGAATGGACTGGACCGGACTGAAACAGAGGCAACTGACCGGGCCCTCGTGGCCCCCCAGGACCTGCACAGATCCCAGAAGGTACAGAGATGAATGGCACACAAAGCCTTTGGCTAAAGATCCAAAAAAATACAAATAAATCCACATATTAGAACATTTTGGGCCTTTTATCTCATAGGTGTAAAAGATTCAATTCGACTTATGGGCTTGGTTTTAATCTTAACCACCTCAGTTTATCAAAAGTGAAGAAAAAATATACAAAAAAAAATCCACAAAATGGCATAAATGAAGAAACCGTATTATCTCAATGTTTTACTCTATATAAATCCATCTATCACAGAAATCAAATCATCAAATGAAACAAAAAAGATGAAAATAGTTCTGAAAATGAAAAAAAGTGACCAAGAAGATCAGCACCACTTATTAAAGAATCAACAGCATTATGCCAGAAATGATGGTGGGCCTTCAGAGATGTCATTTGGAGTGGACGGCGTGGCATTGTGTACCTCCAGCAGTCTGCCCGTCTGCATCGACCACAGGAAGATCTCAAAGGAGTCCTGGGCCCCCGCGCTCACCAGCTCGCTGCTGACATCTACCGCCAGGGAGGAGAACTGCGCCGGCCGAGGAGATGTGAACGTCCGGAAGTTTCGGTACCTTCATTTAAAAGAAAACAAAAAAAAACAACAAAAAACGAGGAGATTACAGGATTGAGCTGCTGAGTTTAAACAGAACACAGCAATATGGTCAATGTTACCACCATTTTATATCAGTCACTATTGACGCTAATATTTTGGAACGGCCAAGTCAATGACCTGACGTGAGAAAAGTGACTGTCCACTTTATTAAGTACACAGATATTTAATCTTCAAATCACACGGCACCAGCTCAGCAAATTTATTCACGTAGATGCAGTCAAGATGACGTGCTGAAGTTTAAATATCCAGTGAGTAACAGTTCTTTGACGAAATGACTTTGTTGATGCCAGAGGCTGGTTGGAGAAAATGGAAAAGACCGCTCGTTCCAAGGGAGTCATGCAGAAGAGTGTTTGTGGACATAAGACAGGGGTGTCCAATCATTGCCACAAAGGGACGAGACACTGCACATTTTCTTTCCAACCGGTCTCTTCAGCAGGTGATTTCAGTGAATTCCTTCCCACTGATTGCAGTTCAGTGAAAACACCTGCTTTAGTGAGTGGCTGGGAAAAAAAAAACCTGCAGTGTCTCAGCCCTTTGTGGCAATGATTGGACACTCCTGACCTAGGACAACATGTCAAAACTCGAGTCACATGGACACTCATTTTCTTTGTTGTCAGTCCATTTCTAGTTAAATACTTGGTGATTTTGCTCATTTTACTCATTGCTTTGTCCATTTTTGTGGATTTTCATTCAGTTTTTCTTCATGCCTATTCTTTTTCTGGATCATTTAGTGCATCTTTAGTTCAGTTTTGCTAATTAGTGGGATTACGGGGTCATGCAGCAATCCCACTATTGTTGTCTTCAGTCTTTAGTATTCATCTTCTTCCACTTCCACGTGTTTTTTGTCGTGTAACTACTACATTTTTTGTCGGATTCAAACCATTCAAACTTCACATTGTGCATCTTATTCAGGACATCTCTGATATTGCTTTTCATAATTCTAACCTTTACATTTTTAAAATATTAAGCTGTTTTGACAATTTTTCCCACAGGAAACGAATGGAGAACCCTAACGGAATGTGCCGTTACCATGGCAACGACAGTGCTTTGATTCTTTGCTTACTACTCCACTGAGTAGTTCATTTAACTCTTGCACTTTTCCAGCAAGTTCAACTAGTTTGACTCAGCAATCCCACGCCATCTCTTCACAGATTGCATATTGCCTAGTTTTCTTCATTATTGGTTCATTTTTGGTTAAATACTTTGTGATTTTGCTCATTTCACTCATTACTTTGTCCATTTTTGTGGATTTTCCTATTAATTTTCTGGATCATTCAGTGGCTCTTTAGTTCACTTTTGCTCACTTTGTTCGCTGTTTTGTTAATTCTCCATTTTCTTGATGGGTGCATTCATTTTTTAAAAATGGAATTCCTTTTTTTGTTCATTTTCTTTACTATTAAGTCCATTCATCATTGAGTTTTTGTTCATTTTGTTCGCTCATTTTGTCAGTTTTTGGAGATTTTCATTCAGTTTTGGTTGATTTTTACAAATTTTCTGTGTTATTTGTTCAGTTTTGGCTGAGTTTTGTTAATTTTTGCAGGTTTTCTTAATGGGATTAATCATTTTTAAAAACTTTCTTTCAGTTTTTGGCAATTATCTCCACTATTTAGTCCATTTAATTTGTTATTTGGCTAAGTTTAGTTGACTGTCTAATTTTTTTCTTGTCAAACCGTGACGCAGATGGACAACAGCAGCAGCAGATCACACACGGAGACACTGCTGTCAGTTAAGAACAGGAAACTAAGGCTACGATGCACATGGACAACAGAAGGATGGACAGATGTGTCTTTGTCTACAGAGTAGGGATTTCTGCTGCCACATTAGAATGTTATAAGGATGGATCCATCCTACCTTCAACTCTTCATTCTACTGGCGGGGGCACATTTTGGGACCTTCAGTCCCAACTGTGCCTTCTTTAAATGAGTATTATGGCTGACCATGTCCGTCCCTTTATGACCACAGTAGACCATCTGATAACAGACAGGCGGTCCACCAGCACTAGACATAATAAAGTGGACAGTGAGTATTTTTGGAAAGGACTAAAATGTCTCCAAAAGTCAGGACATGACACACAGGACGGGGTCAAACAGGCACCGACAACAAACATTCACATATTTTGATCATGGCAAGAGTACAAGTTCACCTGTGCAGGTCGAATGCTCGGACGGTCCCGTCCAGAGACGCGCTGACGATGACGAAGCCGCTGGAGGTGAAGGTGACATTCGTGACGCTGCTGGTGTGCTCTGTGAACGTGACGAAGCACAGGCCGCTGTTGGTGTCCCACACTTTAACCTGCATTGACAACAACACAGCTGCTGTTCAGGTTCAGATCACTGTGCGCAGACTACACTTTAAAATTCATGTTAGTGTGAAGCCTTCAACTGAAACACAAAGAAAGCCTTTCAGGGCGCTGTTTGGTACAACTTCAACTAAGCCATGACTACTTCGATGGGTACTGCAGTTCGTTTGGAGTGAACACTCATTCACACTCTGGCACAGACCAAACAAGTGAATGCTGGTCCACTTGTAACTGGAAGGAAATTTCAACCGAATGCCCCCTCAAGTCGGAGTTCCAACTCAGAAAGCCAGAGCAACCCCAGCAACCCCAACTTTACAACAACTGAATGAACGACGCTTATTACACCTAGTACTGTTCACTTCTTATCCACTGCATGTAGCAATTGCTCATTTGTGCAAAATGCCATGTACAGATGTTATCACGTGGTGTGTGTGCCGTATTTTCCTGATTAAAAGTCACGTTTTTTTGCACAGTCTGGCGAGGGGAGCGGCAAATACATCGGACCAACTTATATTTTGAATAAATTCAACTACAGGGTGCTTGTCACACTGACAGCCACTAGAGGAGGCGAGCCGCAGCGCAGCTCAGGCGCACACCCGCAGCAGCGCGGACAGATGCGACGTGTTCTGCAGAGCGTCTAATACACGTTTTTTTCTTCTTCGTCATGCATTTTTTGGCTCGTGCGACTAACATACCAGAGCGACTTTTCATCCGGAAAATACGGTATGTGTTTGGAAGTTGTCTGTACTCCAAATGAGCCAACTTTCCGGTGAGCATCACTGTTTTTCCAAATTTGCGACTGAAATGCGATAAGGTCAGACTTTCCGTCACTCCCAGTTCTGAGTTACGAGGTAAATGGAACGCACCACTACAGCATGAATGCAGACTATCCAGCGAACCAAAGAGAGGGAGTGACGTAGAGCACAGTGCATTTATTTATACAGAAACTGGTTCACTCTCTCTTACATGTCATTTACAGACATATGTGATCTTAAAACTTTGAAATCCTTAAAATATCTCGCTTGGCGTCTGTGCCACCACTGCAGCATGTCTCTCGCTCTTGGTGGTGAGATATAAAGCATACATAAGATGAATGCACCTGTACCGATGAAGGTGAAAGAGCGTGAGACTACAACAATCTGCAATATCCTGATAGCTCACTACCCCCCCCCCCCAGACTGCATACATGTGGTGTTTCTCCATTGTGTATTTGTGGTGAACAAGCCGCTGAACAGGATGGAACTCCATATTCGGTTCTAGCCAATCAATAACCCGGGTTTAATGACCTCATGCTTTTTTTTTTCTTCTTGGTCCATGGCAGTTTCAGTCAGAACCAACCCCAAATGAGCAGCCTTTGTAACTTTGTGACATTGCCCAGGAGGTTTGACCCCTTGAGTAAAGTCAAAGTGAAACAAACCAAATGAAGGCGAGGAGGAGTCCACCGGGCAATCCGTGAGCCTCAGTCTCTTCTCGCCTACATTTTCTTATTCAGACATTAAAGACTTCAAGATCCCCCTCTCTGAATCAGCACCTTATCATGGTGGAGGGGTTTGTGTGCCTGAGTGATCCTAGGAGCTATGTTGTTGGGGGTAATTTGTACCTGGTAGGGTACAAATTAGGGCCAATGTCTCCCAAGGCACATTGGCCCTAGGTGACAGGTCACACTCAGAGCGATTCAGAAGACCCTTATGACTATGCCTTCCTGTGGGCCCACCAAATGCAGGAGGGGTCATAAGCAGCGCTCCGGACTGCAACCAAAATGGTTGCATATGTGACCAATTTTTTACATTTTGCGACTGAACTTCTGACATCAGTTGCACACATGCGACCAATACAGTGCTAGAACAAAATATAACGCTCTATCATGAGACATTTTGTGGCGAGCTTGTGTTCACAGCACCGTTGTGAGTCTCCTAGTCCGGAGTGCACGGCCCATAATTTACTCCTGTGTTTTCATACGCAACACCCCCCCACCTGACAGCATATTGGTCTGGACATGTCACATGACAGGCAGCTGTAGACGTTGGTTAGCTCTGTTTGTTTGTAGCCTGCTAGCACCTGCTCAGCAAGTCACCACATCTAAATGTTAGTGAGCGGAGAAAATGTATCAATGTGCGACAGAAAGAGCAGCGTGGTATGGACTTACTTAAACCAGATGAAAAACTACAACAAGGGGTTGTTTGTGTCAGAAGAAAGTTCAACGCACGAATAATCACGTCAAACACATGTAGACACATCCTGAGACACATGGCTAACACAGTGTATCCAGGTATTTGTAATGTGTCTGTCTGTCCCTAAATACACAAACATAATGATCACAGTGTCATTTTAACAGTAGTCCTGATGAAGAGACTGAGAAAATTCAAACTGAGTATCATGGTTTTCATACCATGAAAATAAATGACTGAAGTTGATATTTCTGTCTCACAGTAAAAAAAAATGTAAAAAGTATATTGTGTTTATTAAAAATATTAATTAAATACATAATTAAATATTAAAACAAAAACATTTTAATATTTTAAATGTCAGTTTTGCAAAATTAAAGTTGTTAAATGGTCATAGTATTGTCTTTGGTCCTAATATTTTGATTGAAAAAAATCACCAATAAAAAATTATCAGTATCAGCATCAATTCAATTTCCCAAAAAAAAGAATTCAGTATCGTATCAAATCTTGAAAATGTGGTATGGTCCATCACTAATGTGTGCATTCTGAAGGAGCGTCATCCTGTCAATGTGTTGGTGGGTCATGTGGAGGTTGAAGGCATGTATCTATTGAATATTTGATCGCTTTTAGTAAAGGAGGGGACAGAGTAAGGTCATGATGTGGCTCAAATGCTCGTGCATTTCCTTCTGTCATCATCTTCTTCTCCTTTCGGCTGCTCCCCTCAGGGGTCGCCACAGCGAAATTCCTTCTGTCATACATTCTTAAGATAAATTAATTTTCAATATTAAATCAATAATGCTAGCAGTTGCGTAATTAATGTTTTTATGCAAGAAACATATTTCTTTGGGTTAGGTCATATGTTTCTGTGAGAGCCAGCAAGGCAGGATCTGTGCTGCATGGTAGAGTAGAGTCAGATCATACGAGTTAGATCAGGGGTGTCAAACTCATGCCATGAAGGGCCAAGACCCTGCAGGTTTTCTCTCCAACAAGTCAGTAAAGCAGCTGATTTCACTGATCAGCACTCCTTCAAATTGAGGGGAGGAGCTAATCAGTGAAATCACCTGCTTTAGTGACTGGTTG
>JAQQAE010008549.1:0-15140 GCA_029823295.1 Pseudamia nigra | reverse complement strand
ACTTGTGCGACGTGTTTTGAGAAATGCACAAACTGTTTTGAGAATTTCAATTCTGATCTGAGAAACGTACTAAAGCAGTTGAGAAAAACTGTAAGAATCAAACAGACCAGGTTGCATTATCCCATTTGGCTCCTGAATCTACAAGGGAAAGGCAGATTTAAACAGTTTTATTGGGGAACAAATGAAAATTTTTACTCAGACTGAGGTGAACAACCTCTCCCATCCCCTCCGAAACCCACCCCTCTGCATGGATTTGCATGGATTTTCATCCAGCCTTGTCTGCGGGACCTGAGTGTGTTGTTGCATCAGAAAATAAGAAAAAAGTGCAACACTGTGTGAAAAATAACCTGAAAAAGCAGAGATTTTCAGCTCAGTCTGAATCCAAATGCATTGCGCTACGTGGTTTTTGAGGTTCCCTGTGTTTGTTAATTATTCAGACAATAACTCGACGTGCGCTGACTAGGAATAAGTCTGCAAGCCTTATCTGCTTTTTAACGCATTACAGCTTCACCAAAAAGTAATATTTATTATGTTTGAGGGGAAATGCATTCATGTGGTTTTTGCTTCATGTGTCGATGCTGAGTCTTAGGTTGAGTGCAAGAGGAGCTTTGGGAATTCAAATTAGGTCCATTTTATCAGTCACCACCACTGTTGGCTACGTTGCTCCCATGGGTGTGGATTACAGGGTGGGTGGGGGGAGGGTATTTGCCCCCTTCAAAATTAGAAATGTGCATTTGTTCATTTGTTCCAGTTTAAATTTAGATTTGGATGTGTTTGTCACTAAAACCTTTGCTTTTAATAGTTGTATTTATTGTTGGGTTCATTTTTGCCTATTTTTTTGTTCATTGTTTTCATTATAGTGTTCATTTTTGTGAATTTCCTTGATTGTTTTGTTCATTCTTACTCACTTCCTTGATTATTTTGTGGACTTTTCTAAATTTTTGTCCTCATTTTTTTCAATTTCTATTTAGTTTAGGATTACTTTGCTCATTGTTGTTGATTTTCTTAATTTGTTTATTTTATCTTTTGTTCCTTTTGTTGCTGTCATGCAACTGCCTAGGTTGACTCTCTCAGCTGCTGTCCAAATCATACCACACTGGACCCTTACTACTACGCCTCCTGTGGGTTGTGGAAGGTGGCGCCATACGACTGTTCAGGGTGAGTCTGGCTGGACACCATGGCTTGAAGTCCGACTACCAGGTGCCTGCTCCAAGGAAGGGCCCCGGTTTCTCCATACTGGGCAGGGCATTTCAGTGCCCTTTATGGCTACATGACTAGCTACAAAACAATATCATTTTTTCACCTTTTTTTTACCACGACTACTTTTCATAAGAATATTCTGGTACACTCTGACCCCTCATGTTGGACCTAGGTTTGCATGGTGGCTGGGCTAACCCCTCAGAATAGGGTGAGAGGATCAGTCATCCGGGAGGAGCTCAAAGTGGAACCGCTTCAAGAGGAGCCAGCTGAGGTGGTTCAGACATGGTGTTTCAAGCATGTCTAAATGGGAGGCGGTCCTAGGCCAGACCTGCTGGAGGGATTATGTCTCTTGGGTGGGGTGGGAACACTTCTCGCAGGGGCACGGAGGCTTAGGCTTTTCCATTTAGAATGTTGTGACCTAGATCAAGATATGGATGGACGGACGGCCGGACGGACGGACGGACGGATGGACGGATGGATGGATGGATGGATGGCTTCATACAAAAAACAAAAATAGACAACATGGGTTGACTGATGTCCAGTGCATCGTAACGTACACTACCAGTGGATAGTTTGGGGCTACCCCAGATATTTTAATATATATGTCAAATTTGTCATTTTTTCATGCAAAGAAAAAAGAACAAAAAAACAATATTTATATGTGAGGAAGGGATATTTCAATACTCAATTCAAATGTTAAATTGGCAAATAAGTGTACATCACACTAACCTTTTGGTATCAGTGGAAAAACAGTTTAAGTGACAACTACTGATTGTTCTGAGAAAAAGTGAAACTTCACCTGAGCAATTTAAGTGTTTGTGAACTGCTTGGAGTGCATTGCCAAAAATACACTTTGACTCATTATTGATTAGGATGTCCAGAATTTGTTCACTGATTAAAGCAAGAAGGGGTATTTTGATGAAGCCAAAGGTTGGGATTATTTTGAGAAAAGTTGGATTTATCGTTGCTATTGTTGATATAACTAATACATCTTATAAGTAAATAAATATATTTTTTCTTTGCATGAAACAAATGGCCAGTTTGACACACATATTAAAAAATTTGGGGTGGCCCCAAGCTTTTGACTGGCATTGTAAATTGTATTATAAATAACCACATAGTTTTGTTCCACCTTTTTTGACCATGCCTGCTGTTTATAAGAGTTTTCTGTATTGTTCTCAGTGACTTGACTTTTCCCCCAGGTCCCCCCTAGGTCCACAGCGCCGCTAGGCTCACCCCTGGGGGTAGCGTGAGAAACTCAGTGATCTGAGGGGAGCTCAAAGAAGAACCACACTGATCCTCCACATACAGAGGAGTTAAGGTGGCTCAGGCATCTGATCCAGATGCCTCTGGTGATATGTTTTGGGCATGTTCAATTAGGAGGAGGCAGACTTGGGGCATACGTTGCTTGGCAAGCCTGGAAACACCTTGGGGTCCCCCCAGAGGAGTTGGCAGAGGTATCTGGGAAAAGGGAAGTGCAGCTCAGACCTAGATAAATAGAAGAGGATGGATGGATAGAAGGATGTTCATTTAGATTAGAATTCATTTACAATATAATACAAAACACATGAATAAAAATAATAAAATGGAGAAAAATACATTAAAATATGATATGATATGGTATGTAGACTCATTTAGTGTGTAGAAAAAAATGAGATATTATGTCAACTTACTTTGAGTTTGTGATCCCATTTTGTTGCTTATTTTCTTCATTTTTGTTCATTTTCTTGGTTATTCTTTTGTTCGTTGTATTATTTTTTTTTGATTACTTTGTTCATTTATTGTTTCCTCCATAAACATATGCAGAAGAGGCACAAATTAATATATTAACAATTCAACAGACACGCAAAATGAAGAGTGCTGTTTGATGTTCAACACTGAAAATATCCTCGCGGATGCAGAAATGCCCCTCAGTTGCCCCCATCCCGCCCCCTCGATGTTCAAACGCACCCCAAGCCCCTGCTCGTCCCTATAAGCACCGCACTTGACAGCTTCATGGGCTGGACAGATGAAGCTGTACATGGAAACACGTGACACAGCCTGAAGGAGCGACGCTTCATAAGTGTGAAGAGACGGAGTCAGACTGGAGAGACGCCGGAGCAGCAGGAGGACCGGGAGCAGGGAGCAGCCAGGAGCCAGGAGCGCACTCCAGGAGCGACACCTAACAGACGTTTAACAAACTTAGAACTGCGTTCACAACTTTAAAAAGAAACTAAAAATCATGAAAATGTTGAGGATTTTATCCTAAAGCCCGCAGGTGTCCTCGGTTCTCTGTGTTTTATGTAAGATCAGTGTGGCTGGATAACGCTCTTCTGACTTGGATTAACGCGTGGCGATAAAGGACGATTCTGCGCAATTGGAAAATTATGTAAGGTACTGAAGCGGTTTTTTTTTTCATTTTAAAAACAATTAATTCAGGATTTTTGTCATGTTTTCGCACTTTTACTTCTCACTTATATGTTTCATGTTTTTTTGCCCGCAGAAATTTTGTTTTTTGATGTACGGTTTCGTCAATGGCACCGCACTCCCTTCACCAAAAGCATCCTTTTGAAATCAGACTTGACAGTTTTGAAATAACTGCATATTTTTTGTAGGGCTCTTTAGTATTAAAATACCCCAAACCAAATCAGTCAGACTATGCAAATCATTTCATATAGTAGCTCGTGTATCTGTGCAGTTACACCCCATGTACTGTTCTACAAATGCTTTTTATAGATTGCTTATTGTTTATTTTGTTTGTGAAATTAGCTAAAAGTTTCGTTTTCTAGCCTGTTTTCACGTTCTTTACAGTAAGCGCTCAATGATGATGGTGGTGACGGAAAGAGAGCGCATATTACAGAATCTGTAAGAGCTCCAAAGCTTGGACGGAAGCTGAGGTCCATGTCCAACAAATTCTGTAAAAAACAAATAGAAAGAAAGAGCATCTAAAATTGTGTAAAGCTATCAAAGAATTGTGCAGTTTGTTCTGAAAATTGTGCATATTGTGAAGGCTGTGGGCATTTGAAATCATAGGTGTGTGCTTAAATATTACACTTATACAATCATGCTAAAAATATCAACATGTGCACAGAAATCTTTTAGAGGTTTTTATATAAAATAATGTGTCCGAATTGT
This sequence comes from Pseudamia nigra, assembly GCA_029823295.1. Classification (NCBI taxonomy): domain Eukaryota; kingdom Metazoa; phylum Chordata; class Actinopteri; order Kurtiformes; family Apogonidae; genus Pseudamia; species Pseudamia nigra. The sequence continues at coordinate 10,826 of JAQQAE010008549.1, read as the reverse complement.
TTGTCATCAATTCATAGGTTGACCAGACGTGTTACACTGCAGTATTTCCCTCAGACTCAGCCATGAAGTCTGTGCTGGATGGTGTGGCGGACACCACCTTCCGGACTATCACATCTGGTTTACAGTATCTTGGCTCCAACGATGCTAACTATGACGATCCCATCAATAATGTAGACTTTAAGGGCAGTGTCTCTCTGCAAAAGCCCTTGTCTGCTTTCCGCAGTAACTCTTTCCCAGACAAAGTCCCTGCAGATGAGGAGCTGATTTTCAAAGGTCTCCCCTTCTTCCCCACTAATGCCACAGACCTGTTCAGCAACAGGAGCACAATCAGAGATGAGGCGAACAATATTCAGTGCGGTGAGAACTTTATGGACATGGAGTGTTTTATGATTCTGACTCCCAGTCAACAGCTGGCCGTGGCTGTGATGTCTCTGACTCTGGGCACCTTCACAGTCCTGGAGAACCTTGTGGTGCTCTGCGTCATTCTGCAGTCCCGCACCTTACGCTGCCGGCCGTCCTATCACTTCATCGGTAGCCTGGCCGTGGCTGACCTGCTGGGCAGTGTCATCTTTGTCTACAGTTTTCTGGACTTTCATGTTTTCCACAGGAAGGACAGCCCCAATGTTTTCCTCTTTAAGCTGGGTGGAGTCACAGCATCTTTCACAGCGTCTGTGGGGAGTCTTTTCCTCACAGCTATTGACCGCTATATCTCCATACACCGGCCTCTCGCCTACAGGCGCATAGTGACACGGACCAAGGCTGTCATTGCTTTCTGTATGATGTGGACCATCTCCATCCTCATTGCAGTGCTACCTCTGTTTGGCTGGAACTGTAAACGTCTTAATTCTGTTTGCTCAGACATATTCCCACTGATTGATGAGAATTACTTGATGTTCTGGATTGGGGTGACCAGTGTGCTGGTTCTTTTCATAATCTACGCCTACATTTACATCCTGTGGAAAGCCCATCATCATGCTGTGCGCATGCTGAGCCGCGCCTCTCAGAAGAGCCTTGTTGTATACTCAGCAGATGGGACTAAAGTCCAGACAACACGCCCAGAACAGGCACGCATGGACATCCGTTTGGCCAAAACCCTGGTGCTTATTCTAGTGGTGTTGGTTATCTGTTGGGGCCCAGTGCTTGCCATAATGGTGTATGATCTCTTTTGGCGAATGGATGATGACATCAAGACAGTATTTGCATTCTGCAGCATGCTCTGCCTGCTCAACTCCACAGTTAACCCAATCATCTACGCCTTGAGGAGCAAGGACCTGCGGCATGCCTTCCTCAGCTCCTGCCACGCCTGCAGGGGCAGTGCCCAGCAGTTGGACAATAGCCTGGAGTCAGATTGCCAGAACAGAAATGCCAACATTTCTGCCAATAGGGCTGCAGAGAGCTGCGTGAAGACCACTGTGAAAATAGCCAAAGTAACAATGTCTGTATCCACAGAAACGTCTGCAGAAGCTGTCTGATTGGTTGTCAAGGGGGAAACTGTGTAAATGTCATCTTCCCTAAACAAATCCAAAACAATAAAGCAGAAAAAAATGAGAACGTTTTGACTAACATCCTCACATCGATGCTTTAGTGGTTTCATTATTTTATGTTAATGTATGATTGTGCCAAAGTGCCAAATGGTATTTAACAGTCATAGAAAGGACTCACACACAAAGAATTATTGACTATCATAAGTCTGTTGTTTACCATAGACTACATGATGTTCAATTAGTGAAGGCATATTATATTTTTGTACTGTGAATTCAGGTTTTGAAACAATATATCTTCATTTATGGGATAAGGGGCTACTGACATTTTTAATTCAAGAAGTTTTACTGTGTCATGTAGACTTTAACATGTGTCTTACACCCTAAGAATAACAAATCCTCACGCCTTGACTTTCTACAGGCTTCATGTACATGTTGCATATAGACATTTCTATAAGCAAAAACTCAAATGACTCTGATTGTTTCTTTTTAAGATTGCCATTAAACATGTTTTTGTATTTCCAGCACCGTACTTCTTCTGACAACACTCAGTGAGTGGCAAATATGTAAAAAAAAAAAACAAAAAAAAGATGAAAAAACTGACAATGGGGTCATGTTAAAATAAAAACAGAAAACAAAAAAAAAATTACAGCCATCGCAAATAAACTCAAATAAGATGAAGGTAAATGGATTCACAGCTTTTGAGTTTGTGGCAAATCCACCTAATATCTGAAATGGCATTTTCTGTGACAGAGTGACAAGTGTCCCTGTTGTCCATTTCTTTACTCGGTAGCTGTTAAACCTTTAGAGTAATGTGTCTTTGTTCCAATGTATACCTAACAACTGTACAGTGTTTTCTTGCAAAAATAGTGATTGAATTGACCCATTACAGCTACAGCCAACGCAACAAGCTTCTGGCCAAAGCTTGAACACATTCATCAAAACTGGATTAGGATGCAGTGTGCTGGTCACTACTGCAACCAATGTGGTTTATAAATCTGGTTTGACTATAGCTGCTTTTGTCAAACGTAGGATTTTACTGGATTCATCTCTGTGTGTGTGCGTGTGGTATCTTGTGACTTGGTGATTTATTTCCAACCTCAAGCCTTTGATCATTGCAGTGAGTGTTTTAGTGCTACTGTTGCAACGGGACATCATTTTGCAAAATAAAAGCAACCCCACGCACAGGCCTAGTGAAGTACTTTTTGGCGTAACTCTAAATACAAATATGTCTGCTGTTTACTCATCTAAACAAACAAAACAGGGGTCTTTTTATGAGCTGGTAACTTGAATGGAAGTGTGTATGCATTATTTAGAGAACTGACGACTGACCTGACAAAAGAATCTGAGAATATGTGATTTTCTAATAGGTGATGTAGTACTTTTAATCTAGAAATCTCACAGCACAATTGTTCTGTAGACATTTATCTTGGTGTAAAGTTATCCAGACAGCTGTTTATCAGTATGTTTTGCTGCCTCTTGTATTAGTGAATATTGAAGATCAAAATGTCAACTGTCAAGTGGCTTCTGTACAGTGGTGGCATAATGAGGAATATGACTTAAAAATCACAGTCAGTCAAGTGTTTTTAGTATTGCTGTTTTCAAAACTTTTCAATAAAGTCGCAGCTGGTTGTCACTCTGCTTGCATTTATTTGATTGATTACTCGATGGTGGGAAGCTGTAGCTCACAGAACATTTTGTTTTCTTCAGCCAACAATGACTGATTCGAGGCAGAGAGGCAGACAAGTGGAAGCCAAGCCCTGAGTGAAAAGCAACGCACAACTACAAGTGATGCAGCAGTGCCCCCTTGTGGTACACCTGGCAATATTCGCACGGAGTTGCAGCCGTATTTCTTCATACAGCCTTGTCTTTTTCAATTTGCATATATTACTTACAAAACAGATGAATTACAAGAATCGGCTTTGGCAGTGTCCTTTGACAGTGGCATCTGCTCTGTCCCTCTCATCTCACGGCTTAAGAGACAGAGGCGGGGAAATTTCAACATCTGCTTACACAGATGTCAAGCAGATTTTGCTCATTATTTACCATATACTGTAATCTTTCAAAAGCCAAGAAGACTGTCTCCTCTACCATGTGTGAATAGATCGCTTTATGAATAAAAACAACAAACACTAGCCAATTTACTGTGGTGATTTGCATGACTCTGGAGGAGAGTAAAAAAAAATAGTCTGCTGCAGAGGAAAAGAGAAACTATTGCTGGTTCAGATGAGGTTTATTCACTACAAGGCTGCAAGATTGTCTCTCTGCCCAGTGATTATAGTTTGGTTTACAGGGAACAATTGAGTGAACAAGAATCTGTGAACTGGAACAAGTTTACGATGACAAATTGAAAAGATTCTGCCCAGTGGGAGGGTGTCTGGGAGACGAAAATTACAAGCCACACTGAATGGATTTGAACAATGCTTTATATTCAATGTTTTATTTTCAAAGCAAAGAACCAACTGCAATTACAAGGAAATAAAGGGTAAAGCAAATCTGGAAAACAAAGTTCATTTCAACTACTTTCAATTATGACTCAGTACCACAAACCACAGATTTGCCTCTTTGTCCTTTGACCAATGGTTTAATTAAGGAGAAACTTCCCTAAAAACCCTTTAATGGGAAAACTGTAGAACCTTCAGGTAGAGTCAGTGCCGGGTAGAGTAAACAGCCTCATATATTGTGTTCAAACAGGTTATTTATCCTGCAGGTAATAATAACGTAAAGTTCATATTCATTGTAATCAATAAAGTGGCAGATGCAGAACCAGGTAAATGTAAAAAACACATGTTAAAAAGCGTTTAATTTGAAACATTAAGAAAAAAAATCGTGATGCTTTTTGTAAGATTCACAGCTTATATTGTTTCATTTTGCATATTTTTCCCATTTTGGTTTATTTACTTGACTTTCATCAAGTAAATAAGTGAAATATAATGTTACTTATGTTCTCCTTCAGTTTTGTTGGTTATTCTTCATTTTTGTTAATGTACTTAATTGTGTGGTTCATTTTTGCTCTTTTTTCATTTTCATTTGTGCTTACTGTGTTATATTTTAAATTTACATTTTGTTGAATTTTTATGGCTCATTTCCTGGCTTATTTTGCTCATATTTGTCAGGGGCAAATAAAGTCTATGCAAAAACATTGTAAAAATACTTTTATTCACTGGTGTGTAGCCAAATGTAAATGAGTAGAAGCACAGTTTTTCATCACAAATGTAACTAAGAGTAAAAAATACTCAACAACTACAACTGCTCTTAGAAGTACTTTTTCCATTTTCTTTACAAACATGCTCTGTCAAGTACACATAACAGATAAATGTACTTGAGTACTACCCACTTCTGGGTAGAGCCATGGAGGATGCATCCCTTGATAGTCAGTAGTTTGAATAATTTGTTTTCAGACATGTTCTTCTTTTTATTCCTATTTATACCCATCAGTAATCATCTTTGCAGAGGATAGGGTGAGATGGAGTCAGATGATTTGCTGTGGTGACCCCTGAGAGGAACAGCCGAAAGGTAAAGAAGATAAATCATCTTTGAAATAGATTGAACCATCAAATTTTCAGAAGATGTACATTTTATTCATCAATAATAAATCACAGTCGTAATCATTTCATAAGAAGAGGTAAAAAAAATGTACAGTGTGTATAGGAAAACAATCTGAAAAATAGAAAATTTGTAATCTCTGGAGAGATTGCGTATGTTGCTCACTCAAAATAGTTGAACTTGCTGGAAAAATTCAAGAGTTCAAGAGATAAATTAACTCCTCATTGAAGTAGTAATCAAGGGATTAAAGGGGCATCTGAGGATGAAAGAGCATGAAAGGAAACACTATGGCATACTGCACTGTTGTTGCCATGGTAACCACACATTACATTTGAGTTCTCCATTCATTTTCTATGGAAAAAAAATATGACAAAACCCAATTATTTAAAAACTACAAAACATAGATTTACAAAAAGCAATTGCCATAATATCCCACAAGAGCTTGACGTTTTGTTGTTTGAATGGTGTGAATTGGGCAAAAACTGTGAGAGGAGATGAGGTCCAAAAAAGGGGCAGAATAATAACTAGAAAATTTGCAATCTCTGTAGAGATTGCATGGCATTGCTGAGTCAAAATAGTTGAACTTGCTAGAAAAGTGCAAGAGTTAAATTAACTATTCACTGGCTCAAGTCAGCTGGGATAGGCTCCAGCATCCCCCCGACCCTCACGAGGATTAAGGGGTAGAAAATGGATGGATGGATGGATGGATGGATGGATGGAGTAGTAATCAAAGGATCAAAGCACTGTCATTGCCACGGTAACCACACATTCTGTTTGAGTCCTCCATTCATTTCCTATGGGAAAACATTTGTCAACAAAGTTTAATATTTAAAAAAATTATAAAGGTTAGAATTATGAAAAGCAATAGTACACTTGTCCTGAATAAGCTGAAATATATGAAGTTTGAATGGTTTGAATCTGACAAAATATGTAGTAGTTACATGACAAAAAAAATTATGGAAGCAGTAGAAGAATATTAAAGACTAAAGACAACAATAGTGGGATTGTTGCATGACTCAGCATTCCCATTAATAAATAAAGAGTGAGAAGAACATTTGCTTGCTTGACAGCAATCCTACTAATAAATCCATATTGAGACTACACTTACAGCAATGAAGCAAGGCATTCAGGCACCATCAACAAACAAGAACCAAACGTCACACAAGGCCATGTGGACCTGGGCAAGAAAGACATACTGAGGCACTCATCACACCATTGACATACTGTAGATAGGTGAGACATAGGGAAAAAGGAAAGACAAGGCGAAGAGACAACACTGCAACAAATATCAGTATGAAAGGAGACATTGGGATGTCAGATGATGCTCCACCCTTGTCCTGTGTATAAAAGGGGACTGAGGACACAGAGCATAGGGCAAGGCAAAAAGTCAAAATAGTGATATGGTTTTGTAGCATGTGCGGAGAGAGCAAGCAATTTTAAATGAAAGAGAAGCTAAATTTCCCCCCACACTAGTAAAATTCAGTCACTATGAAATACGAAATGTTTTGCTTCTTGGCTTTTTAGTAACAAGTGTGGTTCCAGTGCCACACCGCCTCCTCCATCACTTAGAGCTGAGAATACAACTGTGTTCAGTAGTAAAGGAAGTGGTACAAATATCACATGAAATGTTGCAGCCTACTCAAGTGCAAGATGGTTGAGTCTCATTAAATAATGACTTGCTCAACATTTCAGTATTTCCAAATGCGTTGGTTTTGAATGTTGTTAACAGATAAAGTATTTCTTGGCAATACAAACATATGACAATGCTATAGAATTTGATGCATTGCTTTAGATTAAACAACCTGGTATGTTTGTTTGTTTGTTTTGTAATTATGTCTCAAAATGGACGTCTCCATCTTGCTACCAAAAGAATCGATGTAGAGGTATAACTAAAGTAAACTGAACCTGTAGTAGTAGTTAACATAAGCATGAACATTTACAATACTAAAATGCACTGCACACATTAATAGAGCAGCAACATACTGAAAATCCAAAGCCATCATATTAATGGACATCTTTTTTACTGGACAATGACTTCATTTACATGCAATAGTTTGGGTAGATTTTTCTGTGTTTTGTTTGTTGGTATTGATCTTTGTATTCTTTAAAATTAGTATAACTCAGTATAACACTGAGATACAGTATTTTTTAAAAACAGTTGTACTGCTTTTATGTACTAGGTTAACTGGTTACTCTAAATTGTCCATAGTTGTGAATTCAAATGATTCTCTGTCTGTCTGTATAGTCATGAGGTCTCAGCCTCAAAATTGTGAAGCGCCTGGAGATAATCAGCGATTATGATTGGCGCTATACAAATAAAACTGAATAGAATTGAATGATCTCAAAGTGAATCTAGAGGGCACTCAGAAAGCACGACTCAAACTGTGATTTTTGACCAGTATTTATGTTGGTTTGTTTGATAGCAGGATTACACAAAAACTACTGGATGGATTTTGATGACATTTTCATTAGAGGTAGCCCTTGTACCAATGATGAACCCCTTAGGTACGGGACGTTACCAGTGCAATGTTTTTGATAATATTAGCAAAAATGTAAAAAATGGCCTTATCTCACAGTGTAAAAGAAAGTGGAAAACTGTCTAATGGGTTCATCCTTGGCCCAAGAACTACGTCTGGTGAAGATTTCATCATTTTTGTGTCATCCTGCTAACAAACAAACGTGAATAAATGACCTCCTTGGCAGAGGTAATAAAAGTGAAACTTCCTTGCTGTTTAGGGGATCGTGTTGTCAAACAAAACAAATTTAAAAAGACTATAATACCTGTTCTAGGGAAATGTAGTTTTAAGAGGGATAAAATGGCAGACGCTGTCGGGGAGAAAAACTACAACTACCGAGTCAGGAATACATTATAGCACATGCGCACATTGTTCAAAGGGAAAGGGTAAACGACGGAACGCTGAGTTCTTGCATGAAACCGTCGGAAGTAGAGTTTTTAAATCTCAAATCATCTGATTTTATATTGCGTTTAACCCATACCTCTCCGTTTAGTTGACCTTACGATATATTCCTCGGTTAAGACTGTGCAAGATTTAGCAGCAGAAGGCGACGAGAAACAAAAAAATAAGTATTTTTCGGCATCCCGGAATCGCTGTTGCCGTTCATACTAGCTAACATTAGCTAGCCGTGGAAGCAAAGACCGGGGCCCAGATCAGCGGCGAACGGGGATTTTGCGTTTGTATTGTAACATTTTACGACCCATTACTGTAGGATGGCTTGTGGGGCTACTCTGAAAAGAACTCTGGATTTTGATCCACTCATGAACTCGACTTCACCTAAGCGAAGGAGGTGTGCTCCGATCATGTCTCCGGTGTCTACACCACCGAAATATCTGCGTATGGAGCCGTCACCTTTCGGGGAAGTGTCGAGCAGACTTACCCCAGGTATGTTTTGCATTCATTTTCACTTTGGTAGCAGTCTTTATATGTTAAACCCATCTGTATGTAAACTGCGTGTCATTCACCCTTATGTCGGTACATGGGAAGGAAACATACCTCGTACGTTTCATCAAGTTGAGTAAATGTTTTTCCTGTGTCTTTTGACAAAATCCACACTTTGGGGATCAGATGTAAATTTCTATTTATTATGTAATGCAGTGCGCAGTGTTCTCAATTATTAATGCTCCACCTTTGACATCCGGATGATTTGTGGGAGTAACAGAAAAGGCTCCTTAAAGTTTACATTGCTGTTTTATCAGTGCGTAGTGGTGTTTTCAGACATCCATCTTTAAAGGTCCTCCTTCACTCATGTCATCGTCTAGCTCACAGGGTGTACTGAAATGTAATGAGTTTAACTCTGGGTGACTATCAGTTTCTATTAACCATGATTCCTTTTGTGAGTGTTACTGTTTTCAAAACTTTGCCTCCAAACTCCGTGTTGAAAATGAGAAGTTTTGACAGACGTTTTATCTGGAGTGTTCTTTTGCAGGGGCTTGGTGTTCTTGTTTTTATGCCTCCTTCAAGGGTTTTCCATAGGTTTAGAGAATAACCCCTGTTATTCGAATAACTGGAGCAGATAAACAAAATCCAATTTAATCGCAAAGTTTGCCGAAGAAGCCTACTGGGGGCGCTACAACAGTTGGCTCAAGGAAGGTCCTGTCGTTAATTAAGGAGCTATTTGTTTTCAAGAAATTCCAAAAAGTCCAAACAATTCAAGACTTTCCCCTATTTCAGAATCATTGTGAACTGTTAGAATGATGGTGCTGATTGCTTGCATGCAGTTGAATGTGTTTAATCTTGTTACTCCCACAGGTAGTATAATACATCTCTCCACCGATTGTTGAAGACTGATGTCATGTGAAGATGGAGATGCAGAGGCAGGATGATGTCTGCCAATATCACTCTGCTTCAGAAGCAAAATGCATCAAGCATGTGTCACATCAACAATCACTGATTGAATTTGGAGCTGGACAATTACTGAATTACACATTTAGGTTAAAATAATAAATATTTAAGACATTAAATATGGAAGTAAACATAAATAACTGTAAAAATACTTGTGTTGCACAAGTTTTATCTTTTTTTATTTAGATATTTTCCTTCAATTTAGGTTCCCTGAGTTAAGAAATTTAATATCACCCATAAGGAATTGCAACCATTATTGATTGTCATTATTTCTGGCACCAGTTAATCTGGCCATTTGATTATTACGTTAATCTACTGGACATGCTGTTTCCTGCTTCTCTAAGAGTTCATCTGCATACACTTGACAACTTCACTTTCCTGTATCACATACACAGTGTACTGGTGGGTAATCAGCCCAATCAAAACAACTTTTTAAAAGAGCAGAATGTGTATTTCCTACATAAATGGGAAATGTAGCTTTTGAGCTGATTAAATGTTGGAACTACTGGATATAAAGCATGTACTTTCTGTCTTCAGCAGCTGATGAGGAGAGTCTCTCAAAATGTCAAACTCAAGATACAGTAACAAGGCCATTCAAACTGTTTTGTTGTCGGTTGGTATTGTTCCCTTATGGGTGTAGCTTGTCTTCACAATTTGCTGTTACATATAACATTTTTTCTTCAAACTTGTTTGTTTCAGAGGAAATACTGCACAACATTAAACAGGAGTACAAGCGTCTTCAGAAAAGGCGGCACTTAGAAAGTGCTTTTCAACAGGCAGATGGATGCTGTCCTGTGGATCTGCAGAACATCCACAGTGGATCTGCCATTTCAGGTAACTACAAACTGCATCCTGTTGATGGTGTTCACTGGTTTTTTAATGCTTCAACCTTTTGTTTCAGCTCACAAAGGTATGGTTAATTAAGAGCAATAAATACTGTTTGTCATCTGATCAGAAGTTGAATTTAATGTGACATTTTTGTTTGGGGAGATGACGGGCATATCGCTGATTAACTGTTACTGGCCCGATAATTCCATGTGGCACTGTCAGTTTTGGCTTGTTCAGGCCTTGGCTTATTAACATGTTTCCTGAGATATCTGAATACAAGTGTGCAGCTGTAAGTACGTCTGTTCACACCTCTGATTGGGCCTGACTTTCCCACACTATACAAATAACATCTATTTCTTAAACATATTTCTCATGTTCATTTCTAATTGAACTGATTGGCTTTGTAATGTGTCTTTGCGGCAGCACCTTGTAAAATGGGAGTGTTTTCTGCTTGTTAGTCATTGCAGGTGACTACATGAATCAATCATTACACCTTAAATATGAGTATGACAAGGGGGTTAGGTGAATTGGTTACTCTAAATTGTCCATAGGTATGAATGTGAGTGTGAATGGTTGTCTGTCTCTGTGTCAGCCCTGCGATGAACTGGCG
>JAQQAE010008548.1:0-15141 GCA_029823295.1 Pseudamia nigra | reverse complement strand
ATTGGTTAATTTTCATAAAATTTTTATTTATTATTACTTTTGTCAGATTCAAGTTATTTCTGTGACCATTGTGGGTTGTTCTGTCATTTACAGAGGGGTACCAACAATTTTATGTGTAAGAGTTGATGGATGACCACTGTAAGCATGTTGGGGCAGAATGCAAAAAATTTAAGCAGTTAATTTTGAGAAAATATATGCATTTGTGAGTCATACCTGGACTAACGCTGGTCAACAGGCTGCTGAATGTAGAGGATGTCTGGTGGGATAAGGTGGAGAAAGGAGCTGCAGAGCCATTTTGGGGCAGCTGGGTGGCAAAGTGACCAGAAAAAGAGGAAGGTCCTTTACTGAAAGAAAAAAAAAAAACATTAATAAAATAGGGCATATTTAAGAAGCATATGTAAAACCATGGCTAGACTACATGACATTTGCCCAGGGTGCCAGATTAGTAAACTGTGAAGTCACAAGTGACTCCAAATTGCATTTTGCTCAACCCCGAGATGTCAATGAAATACTGTAATCAAAGATGAAGTACTAATGGCAGACTGTAGATAAAACTATGTAAATAAACTCAATGGCCACTTTGATTAGGTACACGTTGCTAGTACTGGTTTGGACCTCCTAGCCATCAAAATATTGCATACTGTGGTCAAAATATTCATGTAGGCTGTGGTATTTGAACACTGCACAGTTAGGACTAAAGGTACCAAAATATGCCCCCACTGGCAGCTTGAAGAGTTAATACAAGGGAGGATGGATCCAGGCTTTCATGTTCCTTATGTCAATCATTACCATTACATCCAAAAGTCACAGTGGAAATTCAGTGTATGATATGGGCTAATGTTTTGAGTGAATTTCAGTTCAATCATGGAGTCTGCAGGCTAATTTATTTTACTATGAATGTGACCTAAGCATGTGAGACCTCCACACTCCAAAAGCAGAGTGTACAGCAGAGGTCACTCACTTATTTGCTGCCAAACTGGAAAGAAGGGGATTGACTTGATGACGTGGAGGACTGCTGCAGCTGCTGCTGTTGCATCCCGCTTGACTCTGTCTGTGTTCAATCTTTGCAGTGATGGAGCGCTCCACTTTCCTCCACTTAGCCCTGCGGTTCTGAAACCACACCTGACATGAAGAAATATACAGAAAGAGAAAAAAAAGGAAAAGGGCATTAGAAAGTCAGGACTTCATTTAATATCTCTGCTAATGGTTTAAGAAATAATTAGTTTAAGAAATAAGTGATAGTTTAATAAGTAATACGTTTAGTAATAAGAAATCTTTATTGTACGATGTATGGTTTCAAATGAGAAAAGGCCATTAGAAAAAAATGGTTAGGAACCTAACCATTATTCTCTGAGGTGTGACTCCAACTGAAGCAGCAATAACCTTCCTTTTGTCTGCGTCAGGATAGTGGTCCTCCTGGAACAGGGCCTCTAAGTGCTCTAACTGATCTGCATGCATACATGGAAACAGACACACAAACACCATGCAAATCTAAGTATTTGCATCAAGTCAAATCTAAAGACACCTGCACAATAATTTCACGTACCACTACTATAGAGGGTTCGCGTCTTCTTCTTTGGTGCAGGCGGCAGAAGGTAGCTGTCCAATGTATCTAAACCTGGCATCAAAGGAAAGCTGAGAGCCCGGCCTCGGCCTCTGGTGCTGTAGCGGATAGAGCGTCGGGTGGAATAGACCTGTGTTATCTCCATCTGCCATGAACAAATAAAACAGTTATTTTCTCCATTAATTTTTCAGTGTCAGTATTAATGTCTTTCACTAAAGCAGCACAATTTGGAAGAAAAAAAAAGATCAAAATTCTGCAGCATTATGTCTCAGCCCCAATTACAGTAATATGAGCCCCTGATCCATTCTAAAAAGACCAACTGGTATAATTGTGAAGATCTGACCTACTATTGACTTGGATGCGATTTTTCAACATTTTCTTATGCAATTGATAAATCCATTTAAAACTAGAGGGCACTCCGAGCGTGCAGACCTCCACCAAGGCTGTTGGTCACCCAAACTGTTATTTTTTTGACCAGCCAAGGATGTTATGTATTCATGTTGGTTTGTCCGTCTCTTAGCAGAATTACTAAAAAACTACGGTACAGATTTTGATTAAATTCTCACCGAAGGTAGCCCTTGAGCCAAGGATGAACCTATTGGATACTGGAGGTGACTGGTTCAATATTTTTGATAATATTAGAAAAAATGTGAAAAATTACCCCATCATGCAATGTTAAAAAAGCAAAAGCTTGTTTAAACTGGTTTTAAGAAAATGTTCTCTTTTAGTTAAAGCTGCGGGAAAAATAAATGTTAATTTGAGAATGCACAGCTTTCTCTGCAGCTCTCTCTTCTCTGCCCAAATCAATGCAGTAAACACAGACGACCGAGAGCCATTTATGTCATGAATTAATGTAGAAAACTGAAGCCAAATTATCACAATTACGGGAGCTGCCATGTTTTTATTACAAACTACAGAGTAGAGGATTAGAGCCAATGACAATTTCTCCTAACTATGTGAAAACCTGTGATTGGCCAAAATCTTCCATTAAAAGGTTAGATTTTCTAGTCTATCTACAGAGTCTAGAGGAGGTGGAGAAGTCTTGTGTAGCATCAACATGTACTAAGTATTGAAAGTTAATTGCGAAAATTTTACCCAATAACCCACTGAAATCATTTCAGTGACATTTCTGTTAGTTTGAATTATTCCAAATATTGCCACCAAAATTTCAAACTGTAAAACAGATCCTACCTGTGAGTTTTCAGATTTTATTGTTTGCTTTTAAAAGCATGTAATGGTCAGACTCCAGCTACTGACTCCCTGTGAGCCTGACCGCTGCCTGAGATCCTCCGGCAGGGTCCTGCTGGTGGACTGAGCATTCGCAGTTCAGCCCCCTCAGCTGTGGAGCTCCCTCCCCCAGGATCTCAAGGGGCAAACTCAGTGTCTTCTTTTAAATCTTTTCTTGAAAGTCACTTTTTTCAGTTTGCTTTTTGAAACTGCTGGCTTGTGTCATTTTAATTAGTTTCACAATTGTTTGGGATCTCATTTCAATTACTTATTATGTATTATTATTGGTTGTCTTAATTACCCTACTGTGGATTGTCCTTTTTCATTGTTTAAGGAGACATATCGTGCATTTTCTGGCATGACCTTTAAAGTTTCTGGACCCCAAAGATGATACAAATGCAGCTTTAACCTTCAAAATCCTTCTCAATGTTTTCTTTGCCATTTCCTCTTCCCTTCTCTGAAATTTGGATGAAAACATCCCATTGTGGTCCCTCCCTGCCTCTCATTCTGACTGTTTTTCCATGAGGCACAGTCAGACTAGTTAATCCGGCTGCACACAGAAAACCGCAACTCATCTCAACTGGAAATCGGCTTGATGTGCAGCGGTTCCCGACCCAGATTTTTCAGTCTTGACGACGTCCCAACAGAAATCGTGCCGATTCAACATGTTGAATCGCCAGGACTCAAGTCTCGGCAATGTGCGGTGGGCACGACTTGACTAGGTGACTTTTATCATTGCTGGACATGTGTGTCACAACGCAATCACTGTTTACTGTCAATAGATGGTGTCAGTTCTCAGGCGTGCGTTGTGCTGTCAATCTGCAGCTGTGTGTGAGGTTCCTTCTATCGTGACTTATCTCAACTCAAGAGTTGAGATAAGTCACGTTTCTCTGTGTGCGGCCGGCTTTATTAGAGTTCACTGGGAGGGGCTTATGCAAATGAGACAAGATACCAGTAGAGACTGGTGTAAAGTGAATCACGACGAGAGCTGACCTGAGTCCAAGTGGGTGGGGCCCCGGTCTCAGGTAGAGGTGACTGAGAGGAGATGTGACATCACATCTGTGGCAAACTGCAGGTTTTCAGGCAGATTCAGCTGACCACATTAGAAAAGCTCTACACTTTATTTCTGCCTGAACTGACTGTTTTGATACTTAAACATTATTTTAGGGCCCAGGAACTGGACTTAACTTTTCATGTCTCCTTTGTAACTTTTGGAAAAGTGCTATACAAATAAAGTTATTAATTATTACTATTATTATTATTATCTGCCACAGATGTTTGTTTCATTATCCAGTGTCCACTTACACATACCTGGCATAAATTGAGAAGTGTGTGAACCAGCTTACTTTAAACCTGTCATGGTCACTGGTCACTTCATAAGGTCCATCCTACCAACTTTTTGGCCTTTTGACCAACAAGACCTCAAAAATTGAGCTACTTCGGTGGCTATACTTTTTGGTAAATATCCTCAATCTGATATCTCAGCAGAACAAACTCTAGTCAGCATGGTTATTAACATTTCAGGCGAACCTTTAGAACATACAAATGGATAAGTAAGACTTCATATTTCTAATCTCTGATGTGCTCCTTACACCAAAGATGGACCTCAACGAAGCTCAAACTGGGCTCAAAAAGGTAACTCTTCTCACCTCAAGAGGCTGTGTAGTGGGCTTATGAGGCAAATAGGGGCTGTGTGGCCTTTTTGTGCCCTGAGGCTGAGGAAGTGCAGGTTGGATGGGCACTGGAGGCTGTGAGGGGTATAGCAGTGGAATGGGACCTGGGGGGCAATACATTCCTGAGCCTCCACAGCCCAGGTAAATGGGGTTGGACAAGCTGCAGCTGTCCATCAGACCACCCGGAGCCTCAGACAGAGCCGAGGTGCACTCTGGGCTCGTCAGTGGCACTTCGTTCATCTGACCCCTCTCGTCTTTGTCCACTTGGTCACTGACATCTTTTAAATTTCTCCTGTTTCTCACTCGCTCACTTGGCTTCTTCCCTCGCCTCTTCTTGCCCTTCTTCTGTTCAGCTTTCTCTTCTAAACATTTTGTTTCTTTCTCCTCTGTCTTATCAGAGATTGTTTCAGTGTTCTTCACGTTGCCATCTTCCATCTGCATTTCCTGTGCCTCCTGCATTTTCAGCCCACTCTCTGGCTTCTCCTGCTCCCTGTCTCCCTCTGTCATTGTTAGTTCCTTTTCTGACATAACTTTTTCTTTCTCCTCCCACTCTTTTTCTTCTTGCGCCATCTCCTCCATAAACTCTCCATCCCCCCTCAGTATAAACACCTCCTCCTTTTCAACCCTCATCCCACTTTGGTCGTTATTTGTTTCCAGTTCCTCCTGTTCCTCACACAGAAGGCTTGGACATTCTGCAAAAAGAGAAGAAAGACTTGACACATTCGTTAGGCCTGGACTATTCAAACATGGTCACTTGGACAAATGTTAAAACAAGACAAGGGAAACAGCCTTTCTGTGCTCAACCATGTTGGTAGATGTTTAACATGGACTGAGAAAAAAAAAAAACATTGCATCTGTCTTTAACTGCACAGATTTTCAGTACATATTATAATAAACTTCCATTTTTCTGTAAGTTTGGACAGCTCATCACCATAGAGAGAATGGTAGAGATTTTTTTTTAAATCTAACAGACGGAGAATTATAAGATAGACTCTTATAGGACTGTCTGAG
The DNA here is from genome assembly GCA_029823295.1 of Pseudamia nigra. Taxonomy (NCBI): domain Eukaryota; kingdom Metazoa; phylum Chordata; class Actinopteri; order Kurtiformes; family Apogonidae; genus Pseudamia; species Pseudamia nigra. The sequence goes on along the minus strand of JAQQAE010008548.1, from coordinate 9,666 downwards.
TTAGTATTCATGCCAAGTCTAAAGTTTAATTAAATATATGATTCATCTGGAATTCCTCTAGCTACTTTTACAGTAATTTTAAAGACCGCTAGCAAAGCAACTGTTTAATCTCGTCAGATGTCTGTATTAAAAGAGAACAAGAATTCATTTTTGCTCATGTAAGAAAAGGCTACCTTTTCTTACAAGCCCTATTCATAACTCTCACAATATTCTTCATAGTGGTGATAATCTGCTGTTGTGTGCAGGTATTTAACAGTGATGGAATATGACCAAGTATGTTTACTTAACTACAGTTGAGGAAGTTGCACTACGGCTCAGGCAAATATTGTACTTTTTACTCCATTATATTTGTCTAACGGACTTTTTTTTATCCCATTCCTTTCCAGTGAAAATCATATGCAGTGGTCCCTCATTTATTGTGGGGGTTACGTTCTAAAAATAACCCGCATTAGGCGAAATCCACAAAGTAGATTCCTATGGAAAAACTCGCTCCGACTAAAGCATGATTCGCACAACGAACATGACGCCGGAACGTATTGAATTCGTTAGCCGGGGCACCACCGTATTTGTTTTAAGGCTGTGAAACCCCTCATCACACACTTTATACACTATTCTCAGACAGGCATGAACATTTTCTCACATTTCTCTTATTTAACACTGTCAAAATTCAAACCTTCGCAGATTTTAAATAAAAATTAAGCACATAAATAAATAAGAGTCACACCGCCAGTGATCGAACACCTGTGCAAGTCCGGTGAGCTGAACGCACTCTGCACTGCACAGCACAGGAGACACAACACAGAGGACATCGACTGACAATGGCCTTAGCCAATCAGGATGCAGAACACAATGCGTGGGTTCTCCTTTAGCCAATCAGGACACAGAACATAATGCGCGTTCATATGCTGTATAAAAAATACATGAAAATTGCACAAAAAAAAATCTGCGAAACAGTGAGGCCGCGAAACGTGAACCGCGATATAGCGAGGGACCACTGCATCTTCAAATATGTTAATTTTGAATGTTTGTGATACACTATTTCAGTTTCCATCTAAAAGCATCACATTTTTCAAAACAAATTTCAAGAAATTCAGTGAAAGGAAATGCGCATCTATGCGTTTCCAGCTACTTTCTGAGTCTTGGCAGGTGCTTAACCATGGCAAACACATGGGGGTGCTAGATTTTAAGCCCGGTACCCGTAGAAGAAAGACATATACATGACATCACAAAAAAGCATCTTTACGAACTTGAAGAAAGTGGAAAACTTTGGAACTTTTATCAGTTGTGCGCTTTTGAGCTTGTTACTGTAGCATCGCTGTGTGCCTCCGTGGATGGGACACTGCAGTAGGCCACATAACATGGAAATAACATCAAAATCAAAGATCTTTTTAAGCTTCATTGCAACTGAGCAGATTTCCAGCAGACAGTATTACCCACGGTTTGGTTTCCATCTACTGTTGTGAAATTACTTTTTTCGACACAGCTGACTTTTCCACCTCTTTAAGCAACAAACTGAGGTGTTTCCTTCAAGAAACAAAATGTTCCTTTTCAAAATGCATATTTAATTGAAGTGATGTAAAAGAGGTAGTGTCCCTCCATGGTATAGAAAAGTCTCTAAGACAAGAAAGCCATGAACCAGCAAATCCCTTGCTGAAGGCCTCTACATTTTACAAAAAATATACTCTATATCAAAGAAACATTCATAAATTCACTTTTAGACCTTCAAGGTCAAGATCAGGTCATGTGGTATACTGGAGGTTGTCCCCGGGGCACCTAGTAGATACATTTAAAATTTCAGAGCCCTAGCTTTAAAGGCTAGGGTCTGTAGAGCCCAAAAGGTGGTTGGGTCACCAAATGATCCTGTGAGCTAATTAAATATGCAAAATAGGTCAAGGTTACCATGGTGCCCCTTCACCCCAAGAGATGTACCCAAAGGTAAAGTTTGGTCACTCTGGGCCCAGGAGTTCCACAGATACAAGTAGAAAAGTCAGGACGGACAGAAGTACAGATGGAAGTAGCGACAGTGACTGTTTCTATATCCCCTTGGGGGCCTATCGGCCTCGGCAGGATTAATAAACTCTTTAATCATCTGCTTGAATTCACTGGAAAATGTGATGCTTTCCACGAAATTGCATAACGTTGTATTATTGTGGGTCTCTATTATTACTCCTTATGCCGTGTTATGAAAAAAGTTACACTGGGACTGTTAAGTACAAGATTTGTATTTTGAAATTTAAAATTAAAACAAAATTATGAAAAAAAAAAAAAATCAGTATTTTTCAAAAGAAAAAGATTTTTTTTCATGAATAGGTTTTTGTTTAATTTATCATGATTTAATTACTCAAATTTCAAAATTATACATTTAGATGCCAGTTTTGATCATATAACACTAACCACTTCTTTGAAAAATACACTATAATTTAAAAACAAATTTGATTTTTATTAGTATTACTGGCTGACCTACCTGAATAAGAATCGAGAAGACTGATTTTGCTGCTTTATTAGTTTTTGTATATCACACTGAACAAAAAGTTACACTGGCACTGTTAACTACAAGATTTGTATTTTGAACTTCAAACTTACAACTTCCTTAGTGGGAAACTGCATGAAAAAGCATAAATCAACTTAGAAGGCCTGTCACAATAACTTTTTTTGTTACTCGATAAATTGCCCTCAAAATTATTGCAATTAACAATATTAACACAGTTTCATTTTGAATCAATTCAAAAAAGATATAGCTGGTTTCAAAGGGAAACTCTACATTGCACATGTGGAATTATTTTGATGTAAGTCGACTGAACAAGGAGAGTCAATTAACCTAAAGCGGCCGTGACATGCTTTTCCATGTTTTTTGACGCCTCATTGTCAATCAGATTCAGGAGAAAAGAGCCGAGGAGAGGAGAGGGAGCTGCAGCTCAACCAATAACAATGTAGTTTTTACTTCACCAAGATGGGGAAATTTTGTTATTGACTGTATTTTTACAAAACTTCATGGAATATGGTGCAGAGAAATAGAAAATTACAAGCAAAATAATTTTTCACTGTAATTTAAAGGAGGTGTCAAAAAAATATACGGTCATAATGGAAGTTGACGGTACAAATCTTGTACAACAGTTCGAATGGAACAATGGATATGGATGAAACTCAAACACCGAAACACTTCCTTAACAATTTTCATGGCTAAGGAACAATCACAGCCTAAAATCTCAAGTACACGTTTAACTACACAAATGTCGACCAACATGTCATAAGGGTAACCACATCTGAATGAAAATGGTTGACAAAGCTGGAGCAGATGGTAATAAACAAACACCACCCATAATAGATGAACACCACCGATAACCAACTACAACTATTATACCTGACAAAGTTATTCTACTTAATGTGAGTTTCCCAAAAGTTACAAATTTTGTTGAGATCAAGCCATTACTCTTCAGAAAAAAAAAGTATACTTTACAACTCTGTTCTTTGCAAAATTGCTGAGCAGGTGATATGGACAGAAAAATCACCCACCCAAGGCTAAAAAAAATTATAATCAGTTGAAATAAACATTTCAACTGATTATATTTATCAACTGATAAATAAAAAAAAAAAGACCATTCATTTGTTTCTAAATTATTCATGAAATGACACCATTAGTCTCAGATTTCATAATTCAGTTTTTTCTTGTTCACTTTAAAATAATTACATCAAAATATATTTTAGTATACATTTAAAATGGGGCATAATAGTGTTGGGTCACAAATTCTTAAGTCAGATAGCCAGAAAAAAAAAAAAAAAAAAAAATCACAACATCTAAACCCAATCCAAAGACACAAAGACCCTTTTACTATGATGACGACACTGACATTTTTATTTTTGTACATTTTGCTGTTAAAATAAGTTGGGGTTGGTTTTGTTTTTTTTACAGTTTACATGTTTGCTCATTTTCATTTTTTGTTCCCTTCATAATCTTACCCAGTAAAAGACCCAAGCTGCTGTACCACCACACAGAAAATAAAGATGAAGACACCAAATGTAACAATATTTTTGTATGTTTTATTTTGTCCCGTTATTTGTCGGTTTCTAAATTATTTAGTTAATTTTTTAGATTATTTTTGTTAACTTTGTGGATTATTTTATCCTGTTTTGTTCATGTTTTTTATTGTGTTAACTTTGTTGCTTTTTGATCATTTTCTTTATTGTTTTGTTAATTTTTTGGAATTTTTTTGTTCATTTTGTTGATTATTTGTTCAGATTATTCATTTTGTTGCTTATTTTTATTATTTGTTTACTTTGTCTATTCTTTAGTTCATTTTTGCAAATTTTCGGTTCATTTTCACTTAATTTTTTTGGTCATTTTAGCAATTTACTTATTGCTTCCTCTTTGGTTTAAGTTTTTAATTTTATTTCCTTTTGTTTGTAGATGTTCAGTTTTATGGCCTGCTTTGTTAATTTTGTGCCATTTTTTCCCCAGTCTTTATTGACCATTTTTCTTCTCTTAAACCTGTGCAGCAGAGGCAGATGCTGATGCATCAACAAATCACCAGAAATATAAAATGAAGAGTTTAATGCTCAGAATGATGCAGGGATTAAGCGAGTAAAAACATCACAGTGTTGAAACCAATCCTTTTCCCTTGGCATTTGTACTTTAATTGATCTCGCCGCTCCTTCCACTGCTGGTATTTGACTTTCCAACTCATTTCACATTGACAATAAATGAGCTCAGGCCTCTGGGGGACACAAATATTAATTATTTTTCCAGAAAAGTCACTAATAATATGAAATGACTTGACAGTGATGTAATTTCATTGATATTTCATGAGTCACTGTGACCTGACGTTTAATAACTGTCAGCATAGGTGTAGATTTAAGGGGTAAGTGGATGGATGGACGGGGGGCGGGGGGGTTTGTACCCCTCGATATCAGTAAAATGTGCATTTGTCCCTCCAATAAAACATTTTACTTCAGGTGATATGCAGCTCTGATGATAATGGCACTTTGTTGATTGTTGGGTTAATTTCATTTTCTAAAATATTCTGTTCATTTTTACTAATTTTCTTCATTTTAACTTATATTCTTGAATGTTCTGTTCATTTGTACTAATTTTCTTGATTTAATTTATTTACTCTTTTTTCATTATTTTGCACTAATTTCTTGATCATTTTGATCTTTTACTCATTTTCTTTTATATTTTATTTATTTTGTTCATTTTTGTTAATTTCTTTGAATATGTAGTTAATTTTTAACAATGTGCTACATTATTTTGTTCTTTACTTATTTTATTGCTTTTATTCATTTTAACTTATTGTTTTGATTATTTTATTCATTTTTATCCCTTTGCTTGATGATTTTGTTGTCTTTTACTCATTTTCTTAAAATATCTTATTCATTTTTACCTATAATTTTTGTTTGCTTTTAACTATTTTCATAACTATTTCGTTAATTCTTACTTATTCATATTCATTATGCCCCCTCCCCAAAAAAAAAAAAATGTTCAGACTAAACCTATGTCCCTGAACGTCACCCTCGTGGGGAGCTGTGTCTTAGGCCATGTCCACACGTAGCCAAGTATCTGGGAAAAACAGATATTTTCTCAACCACATGAAAACGCCACATTCAGTCATTGAAAACTCCAAAAAGCGGAGACTTTGGAAAACTTTGGAAAAGTTTTTGTACTTGCGTGTGGACAAGGGGAAATACGGTACAGTTTTAAGGTCCCGAACATTACAGAATGCGACAAAAATGCATCGATGTCCGGTGTGCAACCTCAGATAATCATCATGGATACTGTCAAGGTGATGCAGTTGTTTACATGTCTGAAATTTTTTTTCAATTGTTGTGTTTTATTTATTTTATATACACATGCAACACTTAGTAGCAACTCCATTTCTTTGTCACTCCACACAAATGAACTTCTCTCAATGTTTGTTTTGCATCACTGTATTTCAGAAACAAGAAGTTACTTTTTTTTATTTTCTCAAGATTCTGATTGGCTAGCATTGTTTTATGCTTCTCAATACACTGCCCCCTATTTGGCATGGTCATGATGGCATTCTACTTTTCTGAAAACAATCTAGTGTGTTACAATGTTACAATTAAAAACGGAGGAGGGGGGGGATATCCGTTTCTATAAACACCCACCTATGTCTGTGTGGCCTTAATTACTGCTCCCAGTTGTGCAGTACCTTGACACTCGTTAATAAACAGAGGCTGCTAACAGCAGCTAAAACTTCATTTTCTTGAATATTTTGTCTATTTTTTACTAATTTTCTTGATTGTTTTGTTCATTATTACTAATTTTCTTGATTATTTTGCACTTTTTTTACTCATTTTCTTGACTTTAATAATTTTTACTTGTTTGCTTGAATATTATTAGTTTTTACTTGTTTTCTTGATTATTTTTGTTCTTTTTCACTCATATTGTGTCATTTTTGTTAATTTTTACTCATTTTATTAATTTTCTTGATGATTTTTACTTTTAAACTCTTGATAATTTTATTTTGTTCATTTCTACCAAATTTCTTGATTTTGCTTTGTTAAAAATCAGTTTTACTGAATGCTTGTCAATTAAACTCATTTTCTTTATTTTGTTCACTTTTATTTTTTTCCCTGATTACATCATTCATTTTTTTCTTAATTTTCCTCATTGTTACCCCCCCCCCCCCATGTTCCCTGAACGTCACCCTCAGGAGGAGCTGTGTTTTAATTACTGCTGCCAGCTGTGAAGCGCCTCGTGCCACCTCACCTGACACTCCTTAATAAAGAGAGGCTGCTAACAGCAGCTAGAACTTCATTTTCTTGAATATTTTGTCTATTTTTACTAATTTTCTAGATTAACAAAATAATCATTACTAATTTGCTTTTTTAAAAACAATTTTCCTGAATATTTGTCATTTTTACTCATGTTCTTAATCATTTTGTTCACTTTCATTGTCATTCCCTGATCCCCTTACGAGGAGCTGTGTCTTAATTACTGCTCCCAGCTGGGCAGCGCCTCGTGCTACTTCACCTGACACTCGTTAATTAACACGGGCTGCTAACTGCGGCTAAAACTAGCCAACCACGGCCTGTCTACAAAACACCGGGTCACGAATGTTAATAACTTCGGTTTTAAAGTCCTAAATTGCCTCCGCGGAGCTACAGAGCCGGGGGAGCCGCACCTCACAGGAGCAGATAAACTTTTAAACTCCAACAAAGTTTTCAAAATGACATAAAACTGTGTGGACATTCACAACCATTCATTACGCTTTAACAAAATACTGTACTTAAAACAGTATGTGTTCTCACCAAAGTCTTCAGGTAAAGCACAGTCTTCGTCCATTATGACTCAGCCAACGTCAAAACCAATAAATTTCTACTAATAATCAATTAAGTCTCTCAGGGTCACGAGGCGGATTGCTCCTGCTCTGGAGGCTAATAAGATTGATTGATTGATTACCTGCTTCAGTCAGCAGTGTGACCCAGAATTATCGCGTGAAGGGTGAAACTGGATCAGCCAATCAGTGAGCTGGAATTAACCCACCAGGGGTCTGTCTTTGGAAACTGCAAACTGAATTCATTTAATGGGAAATAACCCTAGACTGTATAAATAACTCACATTAACCGGAAGGGGGTAGTACTCAAGTAGACTTACTCCTTTACATGTACTTGAGTAGTTTTTTTTCCCCAAACTCATGTACTTCTGTGTGTACTTGTTTTGCAGAATCCTTGTTACTCTTACTCAGTTACATTTGTGGTGATTGAAGTACTTCTACTCAGATAATGAGTACGATTTTGTTAATGAGTACAAAATTAACAAAATAATCAAGTAAATTAGCCAAACACATCAATCTAAGCAACAAAATGAACAAAATGAACAAAAATAGTCAATTAACAACAAAAAAACATGAAAATCAAAAAAATAACAAAATAAATAAAAATTGAACAAAATACACAACAAAATAAGCCAAAATAAAGAAAAAACAATCAATCAACTTATTGAAAATGCACAATGTAATGAATAAAATAAAAAATTCTATTCTATTTTATTTGTACACTGCCAATCATAATTGAAGATTGTCTCTAAGCGATTCACAATTCAAGTAAATCAACAAATACACAATGAAACGAGCCTGAATTAACAAAACAATCAAGTAAATTGACAAACATAATCAAAATAACCAGTAAAACTGAGCAAAATCAGCAAAATACACAACCAAATGCACAACAAAATCAACAAAAATGATTAAAATAATGAAGTAAATGAAGAAAAAATGCACAATATAACCAAGAAAAAAAAATCAACAAATACACAACACAATAAATGAAAATTAACAAAACAACTGAACACATACGACAAATATGATCAAAATAATCTGCAGAAACAATTTTTTTGATTCTTACTCAAGTACTTATTTTTGTGAGTACTTCTACTTGTACTTTTACTTGTGTACTGCTTCTGTTTACACTGCACACCATTGTAAATAACTCACTTTACCTTGGATGGTGGAAGTGACTGAGGTATTAAATAACTTTCCTCTTTGGCCTGTTATTAAAAATCTTGAATTATACCATCAGATACACTAAACTAAACCCTTCTGCTTTTACTGAGTCCATGTGCCTTAGTTTCCTGTTCTTAACTGACAGGAGTGTCACCATGTGTGATCTTCTGCTGCTGTCGTCCATCTGCTTCAAGGTTTAACATGTTGTACGTCCACAGATGTTCCTCTTCATTACTCAGTTGGAACCAGAGGTCATCTGAGTTACTGTTGTGTTTCCATCAGCTCCAACCAGTCTGACCATTCTCCTCTGACCTCCACCAACAAGGTGTTTTCATCCAGAGAACTGTTGCTCACTGGATATTTTCTGTTCTTCAGACTACTCTCTGTAAAACCTAGAGATGGTTGTGTGTGAAAATCCCAGTAGATCAACAGTTTGTGAAATACTCAGACCAACAGTCGTGTCATGTTCAAAGTCGTTTAAATCACCTAATGTCTACATTCTCATGGTTGGTTTAAACTTCAGCAGGTCGTCTTCACTACATGAATAAACTTCTGCCATGTGATCTGATGATTAGGTATTTACTAGGGCTGTCAAACATTTAAAATTTTAATCTGATTAATCACAGGTTCGCTGTGGATTAATTTCAATTAATCACAATTAATACACATTTGTGATTAATCCGAATTAATCACAGAGTCACTGGATTAATTTCAGTTTATCACAATTAATACCCATTTGTTGTTTTTCATTTTGTGGAAGCAAAAACACTCATGATAAAAGGTGACATAGACACTCAAATAAAATTACTTATTTTAGATTAAAATGCATATTTTATGTAAAATAAGTGGTATATGTATTTTTTTTTCTAATTTAAATGTGTGTAACTAAAGGAAATTACATCTGCTTTGTAGAACTTAACAGAACCTTTGTAATCTCTGCTGAGATGTTTTTGCTTTTTTACACTTGGTTCATTGTTTTCACCAGTAACTAATGTAATTTGTTTCAAAATGTGTAAAGACTTTTACATTTAAATTGACTTTGAAGCAGTAAATACTGAAGAAGCTGTCAGTGACGTGCGGTGAGGTTAATGGCTGGTGAGGCACTGACGTCATCAGTCAGATTTACAAACATATTGTAGCGGCTGTGGGGTGCCGCTAGGGGGAGCCACCCGACATTATGGGGACTTGTGGGTTTATGTTGGGG
>JAQQAE010008547.1:0-15141 GCA_029823295.1 Pseudamia nigra | reverse complement strand
CATGTGCTCGCATAGCTCCCTCATGTTGCAAAAATTGCATTATCATATAACCAAAGCCTTTGCAAAGGGAAACAAGTTCTTCTCTTCCTGCTCACTCAATTTGCCTGGTCTTCACACTCAACTTGGCACAACGTTATGTTTGTGCCACAATTCTCATCCAATCATAGACCCTGAAGCAGCTAAAATTTCTGATTGGTCAGTCTGCTGTCCAATCAGACTGACTATGGTAACTGCATTTGATTAATTCATGTATAATAATGCTACTTTTGCCTCTCATATTTCAAAATAAAATCCCATTGAATATTCAAATTATTTCATTTTAACTATATATATATGTATATATATATATGTACACACACACACACACACACACACACACACATATATATATATATAATAGTTCATATTCAACTTTCATATCATATTCAGCATTAATCGTACACGTTTCATACAACAGGAAAAATGTCCAGTGACTGCTTGAACTACTACAGAAATAATAAATACATACATACATTTAGTGAAATAAAATAATAACTTACCAATGCAAAGTTTCTATATAACTAATGATTCAATACTTTAACAACATGGGTGTTAAGAGCCTCAAAGTTTTTCTAAAACCCCCCCAAATCTGTAAGGCTTAGAAATAACTTCTACAGGTACCTTGTGTTATTTATTTCTCAGTCTCAATGAACTGTTGAACTGATGTTACCTCATAGCTAGCGTTGGCTGCTGTTAGCTTGGAATGTTAGGGGGCAGCTATGGCTCAATATCTAGAGCGGGTTGTCCATGAACCGGAAGGTTAGCAGCTCAATTCCCTCTTATGTGTGCCTTCTTGAGCAAGACACTGAACCCCAAGTTGCTGCCAGTGAGTCACACTGGTGTGTGAATGTATGCGTGAATGAGTGAATGGAAAACAGTGTAAAGAGCTTTGAGTGCTATAAGGTAGAAAGGCGCTATATAAGGGCAAGACCATTTACCATTTACCCTCGGTTAACTCAACAGCTAATATTACTGTGAAAAATGTTCATGGATTTGATTAAAAGGTGAATCTTATATTTCAAAAGTTTTACAACCGACAGTGACACATTGATTGTCTTTGAATTTCGTAAACAGATGTAAATTCCTTGGGAATACAGGACAGGAAATAGTTTTCCTGCACATGCAGGATTGGACAGCAAGACCAGGCAAATTTGAGTAATAGTAATATTCTAATGCCATAGTAATGTAACCATCTGGGTTTTCTACATGAAACTAAACTGCAATCCCAGTTATGTTTCTTATAGCCAACTTCACTGCCTTGGTTATATGAGGAAACTGAAGGACTTTTGTTTGCTAATGAAAGTGAAGACGGACATGAACAATTAGTCAGTCTGTGCATGGATGAATTGTTGGGAAAGAATCTATCATTTCAATAGTCTGCATATATTTTGATTCCAACCTCTACAACTTGTTTTTGGAGCTGTATGGATCTGATCAAGCACATAAATACTTGTGTTACAACTAAAAATGGCAAATATATAGCAATATTTTATAGGTGAAAATGGCTGAGAGGATGACTACCAAAATTTAAAAAATAATAATTAAAAAATACATGGAGGACCAGCCATTCAATAAATTAATGTGTATGTGTACAGAAATAATGAAACACTTCCTCACCTAGGTGAGGAACAGACTTATTATAAGTTAGACGCAAGAAATACAATATTAGTGACTTTAAGATTCAACAAAGGCCTGAGAATTGGTTTTCATGACAATTTTTGTTAGTAGAGTAACAATCACTGCACTTTACGAATTGCCTGTGCTTTTGAAATGATTATGCATTACCTTTGGGTTTGTACTGTTACTCAAATATTCTAGTCTAAGTGCATGCATATCATCCAGTCCTCTTTGCTTTCTTGGTGTCTCTGTTCACTGAATTGTTCTTTTTATTCTCCTACTCCAGACAGAGGGAGCTTAGGGCAAGCAAAATTAGCAGATCCATCTTAATGTAAAACAAAGCCTTCAGGGCAGCAGAGGGCGACTGCTGTGCATTTTCCACTTTCATTTTAAGTATTATGATAAGAAACCAGGTAACCAATAAGCAGTGAGAAACACAGTCACAGTTTATCCCTTATTATCATTCCACCACCCACCACCAGCACTACTACTGCCATCACCACCATCACCACCCCCACAGTGATTCTTTTCCTGTTCTCCCCTGGTTGTTATGGAGACAAATGGTTGTGTATAACACAGAGGTATCCAGGGGGATGGGAATGAAGTATAGCAGCATTTTAAGCTGCTTACAGGTGACTTGAACATCAGCAGAGGTGACAAGTCTCCCAAATCAAAGCCAAATGATCCAAATTTGATGAAGAACAAACGTCTAAGACAAAGTGAGGAAACACAGTCAGGCTGACTGTGGCTTGATGATGGTGACATGTTTGATGAGTCTGACATGCTAAATAACAATGACAGACTGTACAAACTAAACACAATTCAAAGCTGGTGAACTCATGTAAAGAATTGCTTTAAGAGAAAAGCAATGCAAATCATCTGCTTTACTTACTGACAATTATAGTTACGGTACCAGCATTAAACTATTCTGCAGTTTACCTACCATACTACTACCATACTACTACCGCACTGCTACCGTATTACATTAATATTTCCGTAAAAAAATTACAGACAATTTTGGTACACTGAACTGTACAGAATATGAGATTTCCATATAATTTAGTGGCCATACCATTTTTATGCTGCAACTACTATAATTTTGTTTTGTTTTCATTTTGTTTCATTGATTTGTTTAATTTCATTTTAATATGGGTCTGGGTCCTGGGGGCAGCAGCTTGAGCAGAGAAGACCAGACCTCTCTCCAGCCCCCTCCTCCTACTCCTGTGAGGGATCTCAAGGCCTTGACAGTCTAGCAGAGAGACAAAGTCCCTCCACTATGTCTAAGCTGGCATGGTTGGACATTGCTGAAAGACCTCACCAAGAAGACGTCCAGGAGGATCAGACCATCAGGACTAGATGCCTAGACCATCTCAACTGGCTCCTCTCGATGTGTGGGTAAAAGTCAAATGTTTGTTACTGTAAAATCTAGTTTGTTACTTTAGTCTAACTTAAAGTACTTGCTTTCATTGTCTTGCTCATGACTTAATTCTGATTGGTCGGTGATGACATTCTGCAGTTTGCAATTTCTGTTCAGGGAACACCCATTTACAGGGTAAAACAACGCTTCTTTTTCTTCTCCTTTACGTTGTTCATTCAGGTGCACTAACTGATGAAGAGTCAAGTCTGATCTGTATTTCTACACACCTATTTCTGATACATAAAATCTTTATACAGTACATATCAAATCTTCTCCTAATGCTCCTGTACAAGTGAAGCCAAATCTGTCCCAGCCATCCTAAGATCAAAACAACTTTGATTTTTGGACAGCAAAACTAAATGAGTTCATCCTCCAGCCACATTCATGTGAATACAACACATACTGTACAAGGTACAAACCTGACTTTGATGGGCCATCAAAATCTTGTCAGTTTATCCTTGCAGTCAAGCAAGTGTTGCTGACAAATTTTTGCAACATTTTTGAATTATCCCCAAGATATTCCATTTAAAACACCATCGGGAAAATATGGTACATATTGCACCTCTAAAATACAATTTTTTGTGAAACCTAGTAAAAATAGAGTTCCTCAGCCCCTAGAATTTGTGCATTGAGTTTCAGCTAATAATATTGCACATTTACCATGTGTGTTATCTCCACATGTTCGGCCAATTTCAAAGTTGTATCATAGTCGTTTGGTTTCATTGCAAATGAGTGACTGCTGACCACACCCCTTTCCTGTCTGCACCATGGATACCATCATGTAGACAGAATGGTCCAGAATGATCCTGGTGGCTCTGACAGTTCTACTGGTCCTGGAGGACAGATTGTAGGCTGTGACTATATATTTGAAGCATCCCCCATCCCCCCAAAAACTGTTTAAAACCAAGTGACAGTAAATCTGAGTTTGTGTATGTTTCTCCATAGTGTTGTGACAGTTTAGTATTATTTTTCAGCCCACATACAGTACCTGTTTCATAATAAAAAAAATTTACAGCATGTCCCCTTTAAGACAATTTCCCTATTACTTGAACTATGAACTATGAACATGAACACCTACTTCTTTGAATACTATGACAACACTGTGAAAATTTTACTATGTGAATTGTAATGTTATGCTGCCTGTAATGAGCCTGAATAATAAGATGGAGTAGCAAAGAAAGTTGGAATCATGCCTGACTTACAGTTTGTGCCACAGGCTATGGAAAGAAGATGAGAATGTGTGTGGGGGGCAAAGAGGGCAGGGAATGAAAGAGGAAAATGGAAGTAGAAAAGAGACAATGAATATTATGAGGAGTGCAGAGAAGAATTAGATTAGCAGAGTGGCGTGACGGAAAGTGCAAGGAAAGAGATAAGAGAATGTGAAGACTGGAGATAGAGTGAGGAAAAAAGAGGAAGAGGAGGAAGAAGAAATGAAATGAGGTAGTGTAGAGAGGATAAAGAGCTTAGACGAACACAGGTTAGATTAGAAAGATGCAAATACAGTACAAGAAGAAAAAAGAAGTGGGAAGGATGTGAATCACTCCTGAAGGGGATTATTATGAAATAAAGGAAATGAATTTTTTCATCTGTTTGAAAGCTCAAATTATTTTTCTTCTTTCTCCTCCTTTGTAAGCACTCTTCGGACTAAGCTGTGGTGAGACACTGAACTGACACATGATATTATCAAAAGGCACGGCCACACACCCACACAATGGCCTAATTAAGTGCGTATGCAGTAGCTTTACAACATAAGCTCGGCTCATTCAGCTGTGGAAATCACTGTTTATTAACATTTGCACTTTCTACTTGTTAATTTAGCACTTAATGATGGTGCTTTAAATCAGTTTCTTGTGCTAATTTGAAATGCATGCAGAGTGCCCACTCTGGAGCAAATCTGAGTTAAAATACACTGTAAAATGTGAATGACAGGCTAGATCTGTACTTTAACTAGAATCTGTAAAATGTGGACAACCTGGCTTGAGGCTTGCTCTCTTAATAAGGCCCAAGAGCATTGCTGAACTTGGCCAAAGCCTTTGGGAAATAAGGCCTGAGTGTTGGAGCCTCTAAATGTCAGCAGATGAGGCTGAGGTCAGGACCTTCTGCTGGCCAGTCCAAGTTTTCACTTTGTCTTCAAATAACACCTTCTTTTGTAATAATCTGGTTTATAACAGCTTGAATACAATGAGAAAATACGCAGATCACATTTATTTTTGCGCCAGACTGGTTGTTTTTGCTGTGAAGTTGGACATGGAAGTCTCTGGGGGTCTACTCTAATATGAAAGCAGCCTTAAATGACCAGTCATACCTATTCCAAACAATTTTCCTACAATACGTATATACTGCACTGTACAATATACTTTTGTATATTGTTTTTGTGCAGTTAACACAAGTTCAAGCATAAAACTTTTAGGTTAGGATCAGGAAAAAAAAGTCCAGGGTGAGAGACGAAAAAGGCACAAATTACAAAACTGAACATGCGTGATGCTGGACTCAAACGTCAATTTCTTGGCAGGAAATTTGAGATATGCTGTACCACCATGACAACATCCACATCCTCCTCCTAAGTTCATGCCCCTTTTAACGATTGCCATGTCAAAACATCCTGCACGCTTTACTGGTTGCATTCAAAACATGAAATACGTCCATACTGTATGCAATTTAAAAATAAAATACCCATGGCATTGCTAAGCACTACAGTGACAATGGTCTCAGCCTTGCATGTATGTTCATTTAGGTTGTCTGTGAAAATTCTGAGTCATCCAGGTCATGGTATCCAAGGCGTGTGGTTTTCCTTCTGTCGACTGGATTGGAAATTTGGTTTGAAGACGTTTCGCTACCTATCCAGGAAGATTCTTCAGTTCTGAAGAAGTTCTAAAGAACTTCTTCAAAATGAACAGACTATGAAAAAAACTGCGGCGTGTAATACGGTATACTGTACGTCAGGCAGCTGATAAACCTGCTGTTATTATGTTGAAAAACATTGCAATATGCAAGGATTTTTTAATAAAATATAGAAAATATTTTCACATTCAAGCTGGCCGGTATGGGTGTTATCACATAAGAAAATTAATAATAGATGAAAATTGATGACATATTGTTAGGCTACTGCATGTGGTTTTACATAACACCACCATAAATTGTATATATTAGTGACAGAGTAAAAATGACATCAATTATGCTGTGACTTCCAAATGCTACAGTATAGGTGACCATATTTGGATAATAGGGAGTTTATGGGTAAACTAATGCTGGATGCTTGCATACTAATTTATTCAAACCAAATCAAGCAGTAACAAAAGTATTTTTATTATGTTGCCATTGTAACCACTTAGCCATTAGTTAAGCTGTCTGTCAAAAAAACATGAGTTTTTGTTATATTATTTGAAAAAAAGCTCCCCCTTGATTTAGAAGGAGTCATATAGAGCAATATACTTTTGTCCCTCCTGCGTTACAGGTCACCTACCGAAGCTACCTAAACTGGCTCCTCTTAATGTTCCTCCTCCAGTTGTTTTGTCAGTTAATCATTTGTTTTTCTTTTTAGTGTTATCTGCCAATGTCCTCATTTCCTACATTTCCCGGAATGCCACCTGAAAACAGGAGTGAACTTGTTGCATTCAGCTCTTGGCTTCATGTGTAGGTGGTGAGTGCAACTGTGATAAAGATAGTAAGAGCAAGTGAGCAAGATTTCCACTTGAAAACAGGTGAGAGTCCACCGCATGTCTAGTGGCTGCTTGTTGTTCTCTCTGTTGAAGATACAGTCAGGAAAAAGAACTTGTTTGTGCCTCTTGTATAACAAATTGTGCCTCTTGTGTAACATTATTCTTCTATAAAAATCCTGTATGCCTTCATTTTTAATTCCTGTGACAACCTGTAATCATTCCCGTTTCAAATAGTTTAATTCGCAGAAGTCCTGCAAATATAATCATTAGGCCTAATAATAAAAATCTTCTTTTGAATCTTCCAAATGAAATGGACATATTTTTTAACGTATTTATTTTTTTAATCATATGTATTAGTGAACAGTTTTGCTTGTTGTACTGAAAACTATACACAATGGCTGACGGTTCTGAGTGTATATGTTCTAAACTGAATGATTTTGAGTGCCAAGCTAAATTCATTATATTGTCAACTGTTGTGAAGTGTACTGAATTAGTATGCATTCTGTTTGCTTGGCTCTTAACCTATTTTATATTGCAAAATTTCACAGTTGTGGGACAAATAAACCAGAGAAGTAACCATTGTAAGAATCACACCAAGACAAATTTGTGATTTTGGTAGTGTGTCCAGTCATTGAATACAGTACATCTCTACAGAAAGTGTGTGCGACCAATTATTACAACCTATACTTGAGGCCTGCTGTGTAGAAACATCTAGTGGCCCTACCACAACATTTTAGTGGAAATGACAAGAGAATATATGGACAAAAACTCCGTAGTGGGAAGAGGTCAGGGTGGATGTAGCAGACATAAGCAGACATACTGTGTAAGTCTGTGGATTTAAACACAGACCTGTGGCAGGATCGTGGACTAAACGGAAACATTGTCTCAGTGTGCATCTTCTTGTAATTACGTTCTTATTGTGATGATTACAAAACCTAGTAAAATTGTAATTTTACACAAAATAAGATATTTTCCTAATCCTAACCAAATTGTATCTGTGTTGTATGTCTAATATTTGTACTATTTTTTTTTTTTTTTTTTTGATGACAAAGCTAAATCATGACAATTACTCTTCAGCATATTGAAATTAAAGTTGGGCTGTGAAACATTTGTGATTTGGCCCTTACAGGAGTTTTCAGGATGTGGTTAAATTCATGACTAACGGCTGTAATGAACACTGTTAAAATCCACTTTTCTACAGTTGCAAATCTATTTGTTAATTTTTAGGTTTAGACTGAGAAAAAAACAACTGCAGAAGGAACGAATGTATTCCAAATTCTGGTATTTCCCCTATTGATTATGGCTCTTTTAACTAAGAATGTTGGTCTTTTTGTAAAGTGTTGCTCCACAAATATGAATTTTAATAATATTTTTTAAATTCTGTGATGAGCAGCTTCCTCACATGCTGGGTAAGATCTGTTTGAAATGTCTGTGTTGTTACAGTGTTGTTTGAGAAAACGAATTATTATTTAGCAAGTACCACAGATTGCAACCATTGTACTCTCACTCTCAAAAAATGTGAAAGACCCTAATACCTTTGCCCATTTTACACTTTAAGGGGATATTAACTCAACAATGAAACACAGTCCACTCTGAACTGAACTACTGCAGAAAAACAACAGTATATAAACATGGTGGAAAGATAACTGGCTCCCTCTGTACTTAGTGTATCTGTTACTGTCTTACTGACTTCTAATTTATTTTGGTATGATTTCATGGCATGTCGTGCCGCTGTTTTTCAGTTGGAGGTGTGGGCCTTAGGCTGAGTTGAACTCTCATGCCCTTCTCTTGTGATATACTGTACACCAACAGACTGTGCAGCAGATTGTACATGATCTGGCAGCAACAACTTGGATTTTACATTCTGGACACAAAAGGTCCAAAGGACATTTAATTTCCTTTTATTTGGTTTCTGCAATTAATGGCATTAGTTTATTTGTGTGTATGTATTTAATTTTGGTTGCTTTTACATATGTGATTTACTTTAAGATAACATAAAACAATAATAATAATAATAATAATAATAATAATAATAACAATAATAACAATAATAACAATAACAATAATAATAATAATAATAATAATAATAATAATAATAGATTTACATAGTACCTTTCATTACTCCCAAGTCACCCAAAAACACAGTCACACACTGGTGGTGGTAAACTACATCTGTAGCCACAGCTGCCCTGGGGCAGACTGACAAAAATTTGGCTACCAATCTGTGGCAATGGCCTCTCTGACCACCACCAAATATTCATTTGCCCCCCAGATTAGCTGTAGGAGGTGGCTTGGGAGAGGGAAGTCTGGGCTTTTTTCCCTTCAACATAATATGCAGTTGTTTGTGATGCTTTAATGAAATTTCCTTGTGATTTTATATGACAATAAAGCTATTGATTGATTGATTGACCCTGACCAGGATAAGCGGAAGATAATGGATGGGTGGTAATGTCTACTTGTCCATTGTTGCAAACTGGAAAACCTGCAAATACTCTGCACAATCAATCCAACACAACTTGACTGAAATGTGTCCTAACATGCTACAACAAATCAAAATACTACCATTCAACATCTTTAGTCCTGATGTGGAAATAATATCTGAAAATGTTGCAAACAATAGTTTTCAGTAATCCAGACAAAAGCACTGCACTGGACAATATGTCCCAACCAATCCATTTGAGCTTCCACTGCATTCAGTAACAATACATGTGCAGGTAACATCAACATTAAATCGGTTAGCTAAATGCAGGCCATGGCAGTAGAAGCTGTGTTTCTGACTAACACAGTGATGTGATCTCCATCCAACCCAGGCTCTCTGCCTTTATGAAGGATTCTTGTTAATGAAGCGCTCCACTGGAGTGGATGTGGAGGACAGTTGAGGACCTTGTGGGTCTGCCTTTCATAAATGACTGCCTGGATAAGGCTCTTTTGTAGCATAGGCGTAGGTTCTGAGTTAATCACGCTGACTCGGCTGCTCTTTTCTGTGATGGATGTGCTGATGCATACACAGTTGGAAACATTAACAACACGTACCATACAAGAACATACATGCAGGAATGGTCAGCTCATGTTTCATAGATGTTTTAGTCCTAATTGAATTTTTTAATTCATTTTAGGTTATAAAATTACTGTCCAGTCCATTTTAGTTTGGTTCAGTTAAAAAATGTCTTCAGAGAATCAAGCCCCACCACTGACCATTAATTTCCTGTATCTGTGCCCCACCTTTTTAGGAAACCTACAGCCAATTCTGCTCTTATCATACCTTGATCGCTCTGGGGAGAAGTGAAAATGATTGTTGCATCCCTTCTGACTCAGTCTTAGGAAACTCAAAATACAATGAGAATTTCTTATTATCATCATCGAAGCGTGCTCTGAATTATCTGCATAAATTAATGATCTTTGGTTGAACCCACAGTCTCAATATGTGACAATAACCCCAGCATTTGTCCATCACCTGCTGTGCTATTTACACCTATGAATTGTGTAAGACTCACTACTGTGTTTCATAGATAATATTGTGTTGTCTATTTTATCCCACATGGTGATGTTTTAGTACTGACCCTGATTCCAACCCAAAGCCTCACTAATCAGTTTTAATACCTAACCCATTTTCTACAGTGCCAAATAAACCATTGTTCTTGAATTGGTGCCATTCAGATTCCCTGGAACATTTTCTCCATCTAGTGAATCAGGCTGTTTTTCAGGTTTTGAGCACAACTGTTTGGATCCAACATCATTAATGGAAGATGCTGTACAATGCAAAGCACAATGTAATATGAAGTACAGTATTACCCCATCTAGATCCAGTTTTATGTAACTTTTTGTAGTAAACTTTAAATTGACTTTACTTCTTTCACGTTATCTCATTCATTCAATTGTAAATATCCCCATTTAGTCTTTCTTGTGCTATTTCAGAGCTTTTCTTAAACTAAATACTTAAACTGCATTTATTGTACTACATTTCTCCACTGGTTTTTAGACTTTTAACCTGTAGCAACAACACACCCAAGAAAAACAGAACCTAAAAAGAAAACCTACTTATTTTTGGTAGGAACATGTGGAACTAAGTTTGGGAACTGTGGCCATGCCCTGTTGGTGGAAAAGGGCTAACTCAATTGTTTGGTGCTTAAATTTGTCCATAGTACCTGCAGAATTGTGAGAAATTCATACATCCATAAGACCACTGAAACAGCAGTTGCTTTAAACAAATCATCATTAAATTTCAAGGGGTATGTTCCTGGGTGCAAATCATAGACTGTATATATTACTGGACAAAGTGACTGTGACGTCACCCATTAGTTTCTGAAAGGCTGTTTTGAGGCCAATCGGGTTGTCACTTCCTGGACGTTGGAGCCAAAAACAGGATGTAACCATATTTGGACAAACGGCAGTGGGGCTTACAAAGTGTTCATGCCAGGGGATTCATTGTAAGCTAATATTAGCCGCTAGCTTACTAATGCGGTAAAAGTTCACCACGCAGTATCAAACAAAGTCATATTACAGTGATGTTAGTGTAAACACTTCCCCACAGCTGCAGTTGAGTGTATCTCATGTATAACGATGAACATATTGAATAAATAGAAGATACAAAGCTCTGAATCGGTCCGACTTCACTAGCGAGCTGTTACTATAACAACATGTCAATCAAACCCCAGCACAGCAGTGATTTGTTGGATTATTTGCAGTAATATCTTAAAAACGGAGCAAAAAGTTAAAGATGGACCATCACATTACTTACTAGAGGGTCTAAATAAAACATTTGAGAGCATGATGACCCATGACAAAATTTATTTGCTTAGTATTTTCAGATAGAAGTCCAATGTATCTCTATGGAACAAATCTTCCATCTCCCAGCAGCCAAGCGGTGGGATTACAACTTAAAGTTACTTCTGCATCAACTTCACTGAACAGCTCCGGTCATTGCCCCCCTGGTGCAAATAGACACTTCCTTTTAAATTACCTTCTGGGTTGCTTGAAACATATACGAATTCTACCTGTACTTTATTAAACCCAGTCTGAGCAAGGTAAATAAAGTAAATATATGATCAAACTTGCTCTTCAATATCCCTCAAAGATGATATGTTCTTCAAAATAAGACAGTCACTCATGGATTGGAAGTTACATGACCAAAATAGACACTGCTGACATGCCCAGAGCTGGGTAGCACTCAAGGACATTTACTCCTTGACATGTACTTGATTAGATTATCTTCATAAAATGTACTTCAAAGAGTCCATGATTTTGAGAATACTTTTTACATTTGTGACGTATTTTTTTTTGACTACTACTACTACTTTTTCTGCACCTCATTGAGTAGGAGCAAAAGATTGAAATTGAAAAAAAAAAGTACAAAATCAACTAAATAAATTTAAATGAGCCAATAATCGAGCAAAATAAAATAAATTATGCTACAAAATGAGCAATAATGTACAAAAAATAATCACAAACAGCAACAAAATGAAAAAAAAAATGAACAAAATAAACAAAATGAAATAAAAAGCCACACAAAATAACCAGTACCAGTGAAGAGAATAAGCAATGAAATGAGCTAAAAGGAGTCAGTAAAAGTTATCAAGAGAATTAACAAATATTAACTATTGTTAATATATAATATTGCTAATCCTGGAATTGAACAAAAAGTTAACAATGCAACAATGTGAGAAAAAATAATCAAAATGATCAAAAAGGTAAGAAAACTGAAAAAAAAAATCAACAAAATTTGTAAAAATGAAATAAAATTAAGGAACAAAAACAAAGTAGTTGAACAAGAAAAAGAATAAGCAGCAAAAATCATTGGAGTAGTAATAGAAATAAGCAAAAATGATCAAAACACCTGTTTGAAGGCAGAATGTAATAAATTCCGCCTCATGAAGTTATTCACTACTTGAATAATTTTGATGAGACCCTCTTTTGCGCTCACTCAAATACTTATGTTTCAGAGTAAATCTACTCCTACTTGAGTTGTTGGAATTATAAGGTAACAGTACTTTTACTTGAGTATTGTTTCTCCTCTACTCACCACTGGACATGCCTCGTGCGACTCTACATACTACTTCAATGAAACAAATGTCAAATTAGCCACATATACATTTGGATCAAACCCTTTGTCAGTGACCTTGACCACTTTGCTCTGTTGCTGTGGTAACAAATAAGACCCCAGAAAATATATTGCTTCTAAAAACATTTTTCCTCTGGTCAAGGCTAGAATCGATGCTCTATAATCACTTATAAGCAAATGAGAGTGAGTTTTTTTCTTTACCTGAAATGGACTCTGGCTGTTGTAGTTCTTCACTTCTTTATCAGCTCCACGCACAAGCAGCACTCTGGCACAGTTATCCTGAAAGGAAAGAGGAAATGAAAAGTATGATCAATCGAGCTAAAGAGCACCCACAAATGACACGGAAAACTCGAAAGTTTCCTACTTTGTTCAAGCGAAGGCTGACTAGTTTCCAAAATGTAGAGGAAGTGAGTGGAGAAGGAAATAATGGTGAAATGCCTTAACATCCTAGCATCAACACAAGCAAAAGCTAAAGAACAACAGAACATCTACTACCTACATCAGAAATGGAGCTTCACTTGCTGGAAATATGTATCTTCTGCTCGACTCAAAAAGAAGGATGGAGAGAGAATGAGCGAGAGAGGCAGCGATAGAGAAAGAGAGAGTGAGAGAGAGAGAGAGAGAGAGAAGATGAACAGAAAGATGGAGAGTGCTGAGGGGTTTGAATCTACTGCACAAATCGCCCACAAAGTGCTCAACCACGCATGTACTGCA
Organism: Pseudamia nigra; assembly: GCA_029823295.1. NCBI lineage: Eukaryota > Metazoa > Chordata > Actinopteri > Kurtiformes > Apogonidae > Pseudamia > Pseudamia nigra. The sequence continues at coordinate 1,637 of JAQQAE010008547.1, read as the reverse complement.
CACACATGAATATAAATACTTTTTTTAGATCAACAATAAGCTATTGAGTGTTGAAAATCACTGTATCGCACAACCTTATCTACACCATATTGTCGGCATTACAGTCCTGTTCTTTGTTTTACACATATAACGTGGTATTTTAAGGGATGTATGACAGTGTTATTTTTATTCATTCCATCTGGAGTGCAGCAATCCCACGACATGTTTTTTTCTATTTAAGACACATTTACAAAGGAGAAAAGGGGAAAATGCATGGCAGGATCTAGCTGAAGCAGGGAGATTTCAGCCTAAAGAAGACAGAAGCAGGAAGGGAAATATAGACAGAAAAGAGAAAATATGTTGGAATGTAAAAAGAAGACCTGTAATGTCTATAATTCTGTGGAAATCATAACACTTCAGCTCCTTGTGTACTGTATGTCAGATTGTGTTAGTATCAGTGATGGATAACATGGCAGAGAAAATAACAATTCACATAAACATAGCACAATCTTCTGCATGGGAGTTTGTTTGCAGTACATTATGAAGCTTTGGAAATGTGCATCTATTTATAACAAACAGTATAATCCTATTTAGAAAAAAAGGTGTATAGTCATGTAAAATGTTAATAGAAATAGAATGTGATAATTTGCAAAACAAATTGCTCTTCCATTAAGTCTGTGCCGGACCTGTGACATGTATAAACAGCCTTTTGACAAATCATTTCAATGATATGATGGTGGGATCTCCCAGGCAGCACTACATTTTTACCTCCACAGAGGAAGTTATGTTTTTCAGGGTAAGCTATGAACAGATTTGGAAGAAATTTTCAGGATAAGTCAGAAATGACATTAAGACCAATCAATTAGAGTCTTGTAGTGATCTGGATCATTATGTGGATTCAGAAGATTTTTAAAGGATTCTTCACTATTTAGAGGTAGGGCCAAATTCAACATTTGTCCATAATGCCACAAATAACACCCAGAAAATTTAGCCAAAAAACATAGACCATAATAGATTCTATTGAACTACAAAGTTTGATCCAGATATGGACAACATCCGGATATAGTGATCCAGAATCTTTATACTTACAGGGGTTAAGGAAAAATAGCTACTGTAAGGTAGCAAATAAAGCTATGGACCTGAAACACACCAAATTGTAATGGAAAGTCTGCTGATTTCGTAATGTGCACACAGATTTGAAGTATCAACATTTATTGAGTTAGATCTCAAAAAGAACTGCTATTATGGAAATATTATTTTGTCGTGAATAACTATTGAACTAATAATGATATGTATGTGACTCCAAATGCTAATGTAGTGTTATCATGATCAAAAAATCCAGTAATGAGGGTCAACTAAATTTAAGAATACTACTGTACTTTGGTGCAATAACATTGTGGGGGAAATGAGCATAGGTTCAAATGATAATGCTAGGTTTTCAGTATGAAGAGAAACTGAGCTGCCTTGGTGGAGGTCTGCACTCTACAAGTGCTTTGTACTTTCCCAAGAGACAGTTATATAAATATATATGCCGCCCCATCAACTAACAAAAAAATGACACTGCAATCAGTGAGCTGCATTTATTTGTCCAATCTGCATCTCTGTAGCTTCTGTTGATTTTATAATTATGCTCACTATCCAAAGTCTGATCATCACTA
>JAQQAE010008546.1:0-15141 GCA_029823295.1 Pseudamia nigra | reverse complement strand
AATCAAAGGCACTTTAAATGGTGACAGGTGTGTGCTGACTCCAACTTAACATGAATTTGAATGTAACTGGTTAAATCCGAACGCAGCCACATCCTCAGTTCTAAGAGGGTGTGCACACTTGTGCAACGTCATTATCTCAGTTATTTTTAATTCCCCTCACTGGAAGATTTAAGTTTGTTTTTCAGTTGCATTATAGAGGTTATTGGTCACAATAAAGGTGGAAAAAGTTGTTGTGAATTTATTTATCTTGGTGTTATGTTTTTTACCTCACAAAAGTCTGGCATTTGAACAGCGGTGTGTAGACTTTTGAGATCCACTGTATATTGTATCATATTTATTTTCATGTAATAATGGCCAGTTTGAGATATATATATAAAAACAATCTGGGGTGGCCCCAAACTTTTGAGTGGTAGTGTGTTTACTTAACACCTCGATACTCTGCTTTACTGCTGCACCTCATTATGTACTAAGGCATTTGTGCATTTGGTGTTTTTATTTTATTTCTGCAGCTAAGAGACACGTTCTCAGTAAATTTGTTTCATCAAAGCCACCCTACACTACTTTGCAGTTGCCGAGTGAGGATATTTTTTGTGTGCTCCAAGATCCCCCTTATGTGAGGAACTCCACTCAGTGTAAACTAGGTCTTGTTTGCTTCGTAATGAAAGCTGGCTGCCCTGCTGGCTCTCTGATGCACATAACAACGAACCAACCCTCTGTCACACCAAATTAATGCTGAGTCTGGAAGGAGGCGAAAGAGCTTTTGTCTGTTCAGGATTTGAGAAACTGGAAGCATAATAAGTTTTCAGTTTAAAGGATGAATTCTGTAGTCTTTGGATAAGCACTAGAGAGTTTATATAAATAATGACAACCTCAATTTGTGATATTTGACAAAACATGTTTTTACAATATTGTTCTTGTCTTGTTTTTTTTTAGTTTTATTCTGTAGAAAGTGTCTTGTTCAAGCTGCAGCACATAAGCCATCATAAGATGAAGTAACTGAAGGAGCTTTTATGTGGCTTGGAGCCTTTTGTGAATTGGGCAATAATGTAAATCCCTCTGTCAAGCCAACATCACTGTATACAAATCACTTGATTCAGTGGAAAATCAGGCGTGTGTGAAAGTGTAGATTCTGAGCTCTGGGCAAATCTCATTGCGGAGTCACACCCTGAGTGGGAAAAGAGCTTGTGGGACTCTGGTGTGGTAAGGACAAACAGTTTGGGTTTCAATATGACCCTCAAACCAAGAAGACCAGCGTGGAATCCACATATCTGGACTTCCCCACTTTTGCAGTCCACCAGCCCAAAAGTGTGCCAACAAAATTGTTTATAAAATGTGCAGTTGGACTGGTCCAAGAGGTTTCATGAAGACTTGAGACACATTGCAACAAACTGTACGAGAAATATTAGGTTTATTTTATCATGCAGCCACTTCACATTACATCATACTTACACATTGCAAATGTAAAGCATAGTTAAGTGTCATCAAGTTGTGGAAGGCACAAAGTATTGTTGTTTACTAGGTCTGAACAGTTAATGGTTAAACTCAAAATGGTAAGTAAAGTATTACTGAAAGCAGTAAGTAAAGTATTACTGAAATCACAATAACATCCAGTACTATATCCAAGTCACATGAACTATTGTTGTTAAAGCTTAAAGGGGTCACAGATAGGTCTCGTTACCAAAGTTCAATACTTGTTAGCTGTGACTAAATTGCTTTCAAGTATCAATAACATGCCTGGTAATTTGTTACCAAATTTAACTACTTGAGTAAATCTCATCAGCATGTATGAGCAACTATGAAGAGTAAAATTTTATTTTAAAAAATTAAGTTGACTGAAAAATAAAGCATGAGGTTCATGCGGTTATGTGTATTTATAATATTGTCGTACTGCAGTGGAGTGTCTGGTGTTGAATCTAATCATATGGTTCTAGTATTGACTTTTTTTCACTGTACAAACCAATGATCACAATTTACCATTATAAATGAAGTAATGTGGCCCTGACACACTCTGCCTAACATATATATACAACTCATTTCAGTTGCAGTAAAAGTGCAATATTGCAATATTCTGGCTTTTTGTCTGCTACATCTGGTAGCCCTAAGATGCCAAGGACTTGTATGATTAAACATACTGTAGTGTGGGAGAGTTCAGTGAATTCAAATGAGAATGAGCTTTTAATCTGACTCAGATAATGCCACTGGCAGGGCTTTCCATTAATTATGCTTCAAAGAACACAACAGTTGACTCAAATAAGTTGATGTGTAAGTTGAAGGTAGAAGAAAACCAGAACTCTTAAGTCATGCATATTTTTGCATCATCATCATCACCTAAGAGCCTAAATTATGGACAAAAATGTGGTCTGTGTCATCAGAGACTTTGACGAATTGCTATTAAGTATTTTCCTGATAATTTTAATTCTGGGAAAAAAAATTGACAGAGTGCAATTTGCTGGGTTTTTTCAAAGCAGGTTGACTGTGTAGCAAAATATGACTGAAACAAATTCTTTTCTCACTGTACCAACATACTGATACAAAAATGAGGTGAGGGGAGAGGGGTCTGTGCAGCTAAATTCACCAGCACACAACACAGAGGGACAGACGCGAGGACTGAGAGGGTTTATTAATGGTTGAGTCTAGATATTGATTTTAGGAAGGAACGTTGCACACTTTGCCTTTAAGGCATCAATAGGGCAATTCAGAAACCAGTGGGTGACATCCACATGCTGAAGTTCACTTTTTAAAAATTTGTTTAGAAATTCAAGTTAATATGAACTTTTTTGTGCATGTCATAATAGCATTAAATTGCTGGTTCATCATGTCTTGGGGTAGTATTTCACAGCTGTTCAGAGGTGTATTATGGCATGAAGTGGATTACAGGGTCAGGAACATGTCCATTGCAGTGAGAGGGGCCTTTGTGCATTTAAATCCCACGCAGCCTCACATTGTTGATGTAATTATAATGAGGGCTCCACATGTAATATAAATTAAAATGTCCAGTTTACAGGCCTGAACCTTACCTATATTCATTTATCTCTCACATGTTCAAATGTTAGAACAAAACAATACTACCTATTTCCCTTTTAATTGGCTAGTCATCACCATACAACCCAGATTTGTGCATTTAAATTGACTTGTATTATTCATAATGAGGCTGACCCATTTAATGTCAGGCAGAAGGCATGTACACGTCACTGACACACATGGTACTCCCTAGGGTCCATGCACTCTGGTGAGATGTGAGACTGCTGCTCCCTGTCTTTTTTATTAAGTTTTTATTGGACAGAATTACTGAAGTGCACTGATGTTAAATTTTTTTCTCTATATATGTTTTGACCCAGTTTTTAGTCATGTGAACACACAAGGAAAGCGAAGCTCACTCTCTGTCATGTCATGGTCAGGCCTGAACTGAATCATTACGTAATTCTTATTTCTCCCACTGGCACATACACATTGCCTTTACACTGTGTCTCAGCTCACAATTTGGGGGATTTATCTTTTTTCCATTACTGATTAGAGCTAGTGATTTGAATCCCAGTAAGAATTCCCACAGTCTGCCTAATTCCTGTTCTTGCTTAAAGCCGGGAGGGGGGCCAGTAAGCTGCTAAAGCCTGGGATATACGCAACACACAAACTGACGCACAAATGGATACTGGCATCCTACGTTATACTGTGTATGTGTAATTTTACACACACACTAACATGAATATATAAAGTCACACGCTGTACTTTGACAAGCATGTATAGTATGCATGTACAGTTTACACACACAGAGCCTCAAAGGCTGGGTGCCTTTTGAGGGTGCCAGTGAAATCACTGGCACCCTCAAAAGGCTTTAGATTGAATGCAGCCAATCCCAGGAAAGTGTTATGATTAATATTCTTTTCTTCTTTGCTAAAGCTTCTATTTTTAAATAGATTGCTTGGAAAAAAATAAGGGAGTCACCAAGAGAACTGAAATCTGCCAGGGGTGAAACAGAGTTAACTGTTACAGTGATGTCAACTTTTCAAGTTATACGCACAACTTCTAAAGTAAATTTAAAGTTTGTTCCCTGGTATCTTTATTCACAGGTACAGAAATAACACAAAGTGAAAATGCAATACATTAATTTATTATTTGGGTAATGCTTAAGTAGTAATACACACAGTTGTGCTCCTAAGTTTACATCCCCTGGCAGAATTTGTAAAATCTGTACTATTCTTTACCAATAACGCGAGTGATCGGGCAAAACACTTTTTTTTTTTTTTCTTTCTGAACTATGAGGCATGTCAACATAGCACCAGCATTAATCAAAATGTAGCAGTAAAGAAAGTACTGACATGGTCCCTGTCCAAAAGTTTACATACATTTAGTTCTGAGTACTTTGTATTCCCCGCTTTAGCATCAATGATGCTAAGCTGGTAAAGCTGCCCATTCTTCTTGGCAAACAACATCCATGTCCTGTAAAGTATTGGGTTGTCTTGCATGAACTGCACATTTGAGATCTCGCCAATGTGGCTCAGCGGTATTGAGGTCAGGAGACTCAGATGGCCACTCCTTCACCTTTTTCTGCTGAAGCCAATGACAGGTCAGCTTGGCCTCGTGTTTTGTATCATTGTCACTGTTAGAAGTAGGGCCGGCTATCTTAGCTAGGAGTCAGTTCTCTAAGCTCCCAAGACAGCCCCATGTAACTAATCTTTCACCAGACTCTTTTGTGTATGTACAGAACTTGAGTTGTGTTCTATACTAGCCCTGTGTGATGTTTGTCCCTATCTTGTTGGATGCGTTTATATCGGTGAAACCCTAGCTGAAAACCACGCCTACAGAAACTCAATCATAACAGTGATGTTGAAATGTCCAAGTGTATCCCATGCGCAGCCTCGGGGATGATGAGTGCAAATTGTCCACCAGTATTTTCTGGTAATGTATTCTTCTTGCCATCAATTTTGACTAAATTCTCTGTTCCACTATAGCTCACACATCCCAAAACATCAGAGATCCACCTCAATGCTTCACAGTAGGTGTACTTTGCTTCATAGGCCTTGTTGAGCCCTCTCCAAGCATTTCTGGTAAAGACCTGTTAAATAACAGTGAAATTCTCTTGAACACCAGCTGATATGTGCATCACTACCATTTGCATTTAAAATATATTAAGGATGTTCTATAATACTGACAGACGTGTGTAGCTATTATACTTGGGCATTATGAGCCAAGAGTAGACAATAAACTGTCCGGTTTATTGTAACTACTTCTGTTGTGACACATGGTAATAGAGCCTGATGGACTGCAACAACATGTTTATACATCAATTAGTCATAGCGACACCAATGGGTGCCTTGGGGTGGGTGTTAAATGCATGCGTCTGTGTGTTTCTTGTACATGCATGTTAAACTTTGCCATACAAACACTTGCATGATGGAATCTGCCCATATGCTTAAGACATAACTGCTGGAGGAGTACCAGATTTTCATTTAGCATTGATATGGTTATGGTTACTCTTAAGCCACTAGTTTCTACCTTGAAAGACTGAAGTTTAGAAGAAAAATTGATTTTCAAAAAAAGTGATCATGATTTTATATTTTTGTGCACTACTTATCTCCACTGTACACAAAGATTGAAATAACACCCTCCAAGATATTTATTAACATAGACACCAATGCATGCATGCGAGGTCTGTTCAGACCTGCACAAAAACACCATTACAGACATGCATGACTACATACAGTGTAAATATAGTGCTGTGCAATTTTGCATAGAGGTGCACATGTAATGTAATAAAAAATTCACACACACTATGTGCTTAATCTGTCTAGGCCATTTGCCTAATCAGCTCTCCCTCTCAGCACAGTCCCATTCACAGATCCACAGTAACCACACACACATAGAGGTAAACTGTCCAAACACAGAGCTTTGCTGGACTAGTAAACAGAAGTTGTCCCCACCGCCCACCCCCTTTTACAACCTCTTGTTACCACATTGCATCATTTCACAAACTCTAGAAAAGGAGTGAAAAAGAGGGTGTGAAGTGTGCAGCATCTCCTTCATTGTTCATTTGGTTTTTTTTTTAATCTTTTTCTTTCTGCCAGTACATTTGCATCTCTTTTTCTATTTGTCTAACCCATTGCATCCCTCTCCTCTTCTGTCTCCTTCCATATCTATTATTTTGAAATGTTTGTGTTCTTAACTATTCCTCTTGAGCAAACAATCGTACTTGGAGTAATAATTTAATGTACCAGCCCACACGCGCAATAGACACTGGTTTGTTTTTGATGGGTTTTGAGTTGGAGGTTGTTGCAGGCTTAATTTCAATACCTTAGGAGTTCAAGCTTAGCAGATGAAAGACTGACGGGGCTGATGTAATGCAGAGACACATACATACAGATTGACTAAAACGTATACAGTACTGTAGTTACACACTTGTTTATATTGTAGGCATGTAGATAGAAGACACGCTGTGTAGCAGACCCAGCCAGTCAATGGTGAAGCGTACTGATGTTTCCAAATCTCCTTTATTTGTGTTCTTTTTTTTTATCTCCATTTTTAAACATCTCTTGAACACACCATTAAGGAAACACCTTAAGAGATAAAAGAAACGAAACGGAACAATGTAAAATGGGGACAAAAACAAAAAACAAAATTAAATCGGCAATAAAACCAGCCAAAATGGGCACATTTTTCTGAATACGCAGTCAACAACCATTTTAAGATGCATGATTAATATTTTCTTTCAAATAGTATTGACCTTTTGGTATTAGTTGCTCAAATAAAGTTAAAATACATTGATCCCACTGCTGGCTGGATACATGCAGGAGAAACCATCAAGCTCTCACATCTACAGCTCATCATGTCAATTTACTGATGCAGTTCCTGCTTTAGCAGTATCAAATTAAATGTCCCAGGAAGTGAAATAATCATCAAAATAAAAGCACACAAAAAGCATTGATTCAAACATGTTTCTCTCTGGGTCCTTTACACGCTGGAAGACAGAGTATTAATGAAAGAATCAAGCAAAAAAAAACCCCACACAAAGGAAAAAAAAAAAGCATACCAAATGGAGACGGGATAAATAAACTACCACTCAAAAGTTATGTTTTCATTGGGGCAAAACTCACTTTGCATACTGTGCATGCACACTTGAAGTCTGAAAGGCTGTTGCTTTGCTGGGCAGTATTACTGAGTTTTCCAACTCGCACTTGAAATGATGATACTAACCGTTGGGAATTTCACCTTGGTTTATCATTACACTAGTAATCATTTCATTCCTTGTCTAAAGCACATTAAGAAGGCAGGAAATGGTACAAAATAGCTCTTGACAAGGCATGACTTTTGAATTGAAAACCATTCCAGTTGACGACCTCACAAAACTGATTAGCGAATGCAATGAGTGTGCAAAGTTGTCATCAAAGCTATATGCGACTACTTTGTACAATCTAAAATATAAAACATGTTCTGGGTTGTTAAACACTTTTGTTTACTATGCAATTCCAATGTTCTTCCAGCTTGGATGTCCTCAGTGTTGATGTGCTATATTGGAAAAAAAGAAAAAGCACTGAAGGAGAAGGTGTGTCCATATATATTCACCATGTATTCATTTCTTCTTCTTCTCCTTTCAGCGGCTCCCCTCAGGGGTCGCCACAGCGAAATACCAATGATTCGCATGTTTGATCTGGCATAGGTTTTTTACGTCGGATGCCCTTCCTGACACAACCCTCACAACAAGGGACAAATTCCTTTGATCCTCCCAATATTCTTCTTCTTCTCCTTTCGGCTGCTCCCCTCAGGGGTCGCCACAGCGAAATACCAATGTATTCACTAGTACTGGTATTATTATAGTAGGTCAGTGACACCAATAAAACATTAAAGTACCAGTAAATAATTTACAGATACCATTACTGATAAGTCAGTTATTATACTTGGAGAACCGGCATAAGACTGAGTATACAATAAGTCATGATTTAAAAAAGCATGGAAGCTAACACATCATAAGAATTTGGCAGACCAACTGCAAATAATATGTTTGTATAAGACTCTGCAGCATCTGGCTTGTATACACCTAATTTACTATACTGCAGTCAGTTCATTCATCATTTGTCACACCTCTGTCACAGGCGTGGGGTCTCAGCTGAACATTTCATGCTTCTCACAAACACATCAACAACAAATGGCTTAAGGCTGTAAGAAAGCATGCCTACAAATGTGATTATATTACTTTATGTACACAGGTAAACTGAAACCTTGCTTGTTGTGACTACCTGCAGTTAATTTCCAGAAGTTTTTTTTAGAGAAAAATCAAAGGTTTAATCCCCTGAATGTGACTTTTAGGCTACAGTTCAAGTTTGCTCAGATCTTGTTTTATAACAGCTTTGATGGCCGCATGTTTGCTTAGCAAGACCATTCATTTTACAGAGGTCATGTAGAAGTTCACATGAAGCAGCATACATACAGTATCGCTGAGTTTTTTTTCATACCCCAACCACTGCTCTCAGATGCTGAAAAGAACGTGACATTTTAACCTCATCACCTCCTATATGCTTTCTACAGGTCGAAAACTACTTTTATTTAACATTTTATTTAACCAGATAAAAATCCATTGAGATTAGGATCTCTTTCACAAGGGTGACCTGGCCAAGAAGTCATCAGCACATGTCATGAGAACAGTTACATGGAAGTGACCATCCAAGGTCATTGACTACAGGGTCAGTCTTCACCCAACTCTCCCATCTGACTGTACAAAGTAGCAAATATTAGCATTTCTTCACGTGCAATTCATGAGCCCTGGCAGAAGTGATTTAGTTTCAGCCAACTGTCATGCAGGTTTTTAATGTCACTAAACTGATTCAGTGTCCCAGATGAAATTGAGTATGCAAATATTCACAGAAAATTATAACTGTTGCATTTCCAGGCAAAAGTTTGGACACACCACCTCCTCCAGGGTTTTTTTTTTTTTTTTCCCCAACACTGCACATTAATACTGAGGACATCAACATGTATGGAATTATGTAGTAAACAGAAACGCCACATTTGGCTTTGATGACACTTTGACACATCACATTTTTCTCTAGAAATACTAAGTGGATCACTTTTTACAGCCTCATTCAATTTATTTGGACCTTTTGATAAATGTTCTGTCTGCCCTTTTGTAAATTATAGCGTTGTTTGTAAGATTTTAGGGCTAATGGAGGGCTTTTAACATCTGTGTAGGTATTGAGTGGCAGCTTTTTTTTGCCTGCTGAGTCAGATATTGTGATCTTCATTTTATTAAATAACATTGGGGGGTTTTTGTTTCTTTGTTTCCTTTTTTTGTGGTTAACACAGTGCACTATCAAGACACTTAAAGGACTTTTTTACACAATTGTTTAATGTTCACCATTTTACACTACCAAAGTTTGGACAAACGACTCCTTCAGTGGTTTTTCTTTATTTTGCATTGTTTTCAACATTTTGCATTAATACTGAAGACATTCAAACTGAGAGAACATTTGGAATTATGTAGTAAACAAAGAAGTGTTAAACAACCCAGAACATGATTTATATTTTAGATCGTCCAAAGTAGACACATTAAGCTTTGATGACAGATTTGCACACATGATATGAAATCAAAACATTCATGAGGTTGTCACCTGGACTGGTTTTCAAATCACAAGTGGACCTTGTCAAAAGTTAATTCATGCCATTTCTCACCTTACTGTGCTTTAGACCCTCAGGGTGGGTAGAGAGCCAATAGCCCTGTTAGTGCTACTGCAGCTACTACTGTACAGATCCATGTTATGGCTGAAGAGGATGATGTATTAAACAAAAGACAGTCCGTCATTACTTCAATAAATGAACAATCAATGTGAAAAATGTCAAGAACTCAACTCGCTAAAACCATGAAATGTTATCTGCTGGCAGTGTCTTCTTCTTCTTCTCCTTTCGGCTGCTCCCCTCAGGGGTCGCCACATCTGCTGGCAGTGTATTGCACATTAATACTGAAGACATGAATATGTATGGAATTATGTATCAAACAAAAACATTTCAGAACATGTTTTATAGTTTAGATTGTCCAAAGTACCACATTTAGCTTTGATGGCACGTTGACCTTTCTAGGAAAGGAAGACCAAGAGCTACCTCTGCTGCAGAAGTTTGTTATAATTACCAACCTCAGAAACCAGTGACTGTCCTCTATAGAGCCAATTCTGTTGTAATGTTTGATGGTTGTAGCAGCTGCACTCAGGCACACATTCAAAGTTCTTGACTTGATTTTTGAAAGTCTTTTCTCTTTACTTAACTGTTTCTTGCCATTACATGGATTTGTACAGTAGTTGTAGTGGTACTACCGGTAATAAGATTATTTACTCTGTCCCCATCCTTAATCTGCACAAGACAACTGAAGGTTGAAAGCACATTATGAAGTCAAGAAATGGCACAAATTGAGGACCATTCCAGGTGACTACTTCATGAATCTGATGAGAGAATGCCATGAGTGTGCAAAGCTGACATAAAGCACTTTTTTTGTTTACTAACTACCGGTAATTCTAGATATGTTCATGTCTTCTGTGCAAAAGTGTTAGATACCTTGGTTTTGTTGTCTTTGCAGATTATAATGACCAAAAACATGTATTTCTCAATTGAGTACAGAAAAAAAACATTTCAGTTTCTCCACAATGAAGTGTCAGTGTTGGGTATTCCCTCCCTTTGCCCTAAAATTTTTAGAACTGCTTTGCAAATGTGGCATCTGGTGACTTAAATCAGGTTTTATTCAACACATGTCAATATTGTTTCTTCTGCTTCTTGTCACATGGACATCACACTAAACAAAACCTGCTGAAGCCATTTAGTTCTGATTTTAATGTGTTTATTCACATATTTTCTGTATTTTTAATTTGCAATCCTACAAAAACAACCAACCAAAGGTGAGTTTATTCATTTTTTTGCATGTGCATGGACATTATAAACATAATAACAGGATAAGACAACAACCCAAGGTGCCTACAACCCTTGCACAGTACTGTACAAAGTAAAAAATACGTAAAAAAGAACACTGAAAAAGAAAGTGTGTCCAAACGTTTGTCTGGCAATGTATAAGTATTTAGATTGCAAAAACCCCAATTCTTGTTTAATTTTCTTCAGTGAGTCAGTTCAGCTGTCGAATGCTAAAAATTAACACCACCAAATCCTTGAGACTGCCCTTTTTATGCACCTGGTGCCATGGAGCTGAGAGCACAGAACTTTTCCTTTAAGACTGATATTTTTGGAGCGGGTGTGATGGCTTCGATCCCTTTAAGAGCAGGGGATTAGGATGATGCTGATGCTTGGTGTCTTGGCCTGGGTGCAGTGTGTCTTCCTGCCTCTGCCTATATGTCAGCTCACTCTGTTGGGCTGGCCTTTAGAGCTAGGTTTGCTTGTTGCATCTGGCCCATGTGTGCACAGATTTCATGGTATGCAGAAAAAGAGAGAAAAAAATGCAATTAGAGGCATGCCGTGCGCACGCGTGTGATTGTGTGTGTTGCATGTGCAGTGAAGCGAACTGGAGCAGGGTGTCCAGGATGCATACACGCTTCATGGCTTGGCTCAAGTGCATGTGTGTTTGCATGCACTTGGGCAACTGTTTGACTGTGTGCATGTGTGGAAATGGTGCATCAGTGACTCAGCTTCAGCTGCCATGTGTTTTGTGTGTGTGTGTGTGTGTGTGTGTGTTTACGTGAGCAAGTGTGACTGACTTGGATGAGCAGTGGGACTAGACACTTAGCCTTCATCATATGACTGTCTTTTTTTTCTCTGACTTATCACCCATCAGCTGTTCACGAGGCACACAAGTAAAAGCACTTAAACATGCATTCATATTTAGCACACACTTAAACACATGTAGAAATAGAAATATTTTGTTTAATTACAGTGATTATTAATGAAAAAAAACAGCTGTTTGGGGAGTTTTTAATCTTTTCATATACATATACAATCTTATTTTAACATTTAAATGTTTAAAACTGCCTATTTTGTATATGACATTAGCATTTACCAGATATTGCCAATGATGTTCAAATTCAGAGAAATGTGTAACTTCATTCAGTGGAATGGCCTGACCTCACTGGTGTCATAGTTGTTTATGAATTAACACATTAACAAGACTGGAAACATGACCAGACACACAAAGATATGAATCTCAGTTCTGTTTTTTTTTTGTTTTTTTTTTTTTAACCGGAGAATGTGCCATTTATCTCTACAGAGGTACTGAGTTGCCTTCCATAATATGGCAGATTTTGCTGCTTTCTTCCTAGAGCAGCTCAGACCAGCCTGATTTTTTTAATATATTCCTTTTTCAGTTTTATAGTGAGTAGCATCTAGAATCACGGGCTTTGTGTCATTGTGAATCAGATTTAACTAAAAATAGAGACAAAGTAAACACTTAAATTGATGAGGATCTTTATAGTGAGGATGTCCGGTCAAAAATATAACGAGCTTTTGGCCTATCTTTTTACTTTATTCTATTCCTCAGGTCTAGCTGGCCAATGCCGAGCCCGTCATGGACATCTGGCGGCGGTAGCAGCAGCAGGAGCAGTAGAGTGTACGCAAGTGTGGTCCCTACCGCCTAACCCATGTCCAGCCCATAATGCCGTCATCCACACGGAAAGGAGTACTGAAGGACCCCGAATTCGCTGACCTCTTCTTCAAAGATGACCCTGAAGATGTTTTCTGTGACCTGCACGAGATCGGACATGGCAGCTTTGGGGCTGTCTACTTTGTGAGTGCCACTTTTCATTGTGTGTGTGTCCTGACTGTTACAGACGATGAAGGTTCTTGAAATTCCTTGAAAGACTTTTGAAAAGGAGTGAAAAGCCGTATTCAAATTGTCATTGGGCAGCGACATAAATGCCTGCTGTTGTTCATGGAAGTAATTTCAGCAACATTTGTGGTTGAATTATAAAGTGGCCTTCAAACTGTTGTCATGGATTTAACCTGAGAAGTCTTCAAAAAGTTTTTGTTTTCCAGTGCATCATATTTTTATCCTCTAAATGAATATTTTCTTATTAAAGTTTTTGAGGTTGGATTTGTTGGCAGCTCATTTAGTTTCTTACAAAGATAGAAAGCATCTGAACCAAGGGCTGACTGCATAAGGAGTCATTATGATAATGCAAAGCAGCGGTAGCTCTTTAGTTCACGATCATTATTAACTCATGAATATAGCTTTGGTTTGTTTATTAACTACTTATTCCCCATGTTCATGTATCGAATCACTGATTTGTACACATGCTGTAGAGTGTATCTTACTGTATTATGGCTCATTGAATGACATTAAGTGGATACAGATTCCTCTCAGCACTTTCTCTGTAGCCTTTCTTATTAATCTCATCATCACTAATTACTCATCAAGCCTTTGATTCTAATGCTGCGTTGTGAGATGGGGGTGAGGGGATGAAAGCATGCAGCAGCTTTCTGCTCTCTCCTTGTCTCCTCTCCTCTGCTTGCTTCCTCTCCTCCCTTCCAGATGCAGGGCTGGAGAGGAGGGTGATGAGCCTCCATCCTCCCCTCAGACAGATGTTCTCTTACTTTGGAAAAGAGGAAGCTGTCAATAGTGGGGCAGGATTTTCATGGCTAGTAGGGCTTTACTTCCCCCTTTTTTTTCTATCCCATGTTATTTATACACACAAGTGTGCACACACATGCATGTAGCCCTGAAACAACCCTAATAGCCCCGGTTGCCCCGGTCTGTCTGTCTGTCTGTCTGTCTAACAGGCTCGGCTGTGCAGCTAAATCCTGCCCCGATGCCAGCCCCATGCTCACTGACACACTTCTACTGCCTGCTTTACAACAGCTAAACTGCTACCTTGAGCTGTTAACTACAGCATCTTTAGTAAATGTTGAGTTTTTCTCTTATAAATTCAAATATTTTGTATGGGTCAAACTAATAATCCACTACCAAATCAAACTTACCCAATGCATGATACTTTGTTTTATTTGTTCCTTTTTTTCACATATATTTTGCAATTTGCTGGAGGCAGCCTAAAAAGGGGCAATTCTGAGATGATAACAGTATTGAAGTCATGTAATTCACTGTGGGAGAAAACTCATAAAGCACCCTGAGGATATTCATTGATACATGGTTAGAACATGCATATTCCTTGGAACTGGATTTTTTTTTTCTTTTTGCATAGATGCAACAATGCTAACCGGAGACCCCACTGTGCTGCCTCAGGCTAAAAAGCCCTGTGTTTAGCAATTCTGTGACTTAGCTGTACATCAAACATTTAAGAAAAAAATGTCTGTACTGCTAATTCTGCATAATAATTAAAGCTGCAGGTTTACTGCACAGAGGAAGGGAAAATACAGGGGCAAACACATGATTGCATCTATACATTTCTGGTTATTACTTCATATACATGCATACAAAAGGACAAGCATGTGCATTCATTCTTAATGCATGTAAAGACTAAGTAAGAACATTATAAAACAGGGGGAATCCCCCCCACTGACTATGTAGGCCCATTACCCAGGCGTTGAACACATCACTGTAGTGAATGCTGAATGGATTACCCTCATGTAATTATTGATACATCCTATTCTTGGAGTCACAATTAGCCTGAATGCATATTAATATTTCAGGGTAACATGATATTTTTTTCAGTTCTTCATACCCCATCCATTCGTACACTGCACCAAAGGGAATGGCTATGATGAGTGTGCTGACAGGCAATCATTAGGATCAAATGAATCTAAAATAAAAATCTCAAATGGGAATTCTCC
Organism: Pseudamia nigra; assembly: GCA_029823295.1. NCBI lineage: Eukaryota > Metazoa > Chordata > Actinopteri > Kurtiformes > Apogonidae > Pseudamia > Pseudamia nigra. The sequence goes on along the minus strand of JAQQAE010008546.1, from coordinate 444 downwards.
ATAGCCTGCTGTTACTGTAATTCCATCTGAATCTCAACATGAATTTCCCATTCATTTGTAAGTGGAGATCAGGGCTTATGCCTAGTTGTGGCATAGCTATCCCAAAGGCAAAAAGCCTCTGAGGTTAACACCCTGGGTTTTAATACGTGTCTGTAGATGTGCATGGACAAGTCACATGGTTACAGTAGCTGCAAACTAACAGCACATCATCTGCCGCTCTACCTTCAGGCTTCCTCTGAACATGTAAAGTGCGTTGATCGTGCAATTCATTTAAATTCAAATAAGCTTATCACTGTTAGCATGTTGTTTTTAGCACAGATTGCATGATGTTTTACATTTGTGAACATATGTGCCTCATCTTTGAATGATTACCGTATTTTCCGCACTATAAGGCGCACCGGATTATAAGGCGCACCATCCAAAAATGTCACATTTTTAATTTTT
>JAQQAE010008545.1:0-15142 GCA_029823295.1 Pseudamia nigra | reverse complement strand
TGCTCCTGTGTGTGTGTCAGTGTGTATTCAATAAACTGTTGTAAATCCTTGACTGTCCATGTATGCAGAGCTGAGGAATAATGCTACGTCGTACATCACTGTGTGTGTGTGTGTGTGTGTATGTGCTGGGTATTTCAAGAATAATTGAAACTTTTATTTTCTGAGTAATAGCTCCATCTAAAGTAATGTGGTCCATTGGGAAAATCACTTCTGACATGCACACACATACGATGCGCACATGCACAAGTATGCATGCAAGGGCAAGCCACCGACTTGCATTCATTCCTTAACTCCTGTTTCAAAGTGATGTCCTTCCTCTGATGACTTTCATCATCTTGGGAGCTTTGAAACACATACACACATACACAGAGGGCCCTACTATAGTGCAGACACCCAATCTATCTCACACATCACTCTCAAAGGCCTTGTTGCTAGGAGATAGTAGTCTATTTGTGGAGAGAGAGTGACAGAGAGACATCGAGCGAGATGTATATGGAGGTTTCGGGGTGTGTGCGTGTGACAAAGTGAAAGAACGCGAGATGGAGATAAACGAAAGAAGAATGCAAGGATGAGAAATCGAGGAGATACGAGAGTCAAGTTCTTTTAAGCAGGATGTATCTCTCAAGACACATCTTCACACACACTCTCACAAAAAACCCCACAAAACTAAAATACTCACTGAATAACACCAACAGCTAGCTTCTCCCAAGCAAGACACTGGCTGTTTCATTGTGTGTGTGAGGAAGGATGCACAAATGTGTGTGTTCCTGCAGCACACGCATGGTTGCCCATGTGAATGTGTACATATCCGTGCTGTAACATGAATGCCTGTGAGTGTGCGAGTGTGTGTCCTGCCAATTGCAGCAGTGGTGGGATCCAGCAGGTCGTGTAATGGTTGACTGGTCACATTGTCTGCCCCAGCGGTCAGTCCTTCACACACACTGTCCCCTTAATCTGCAAATACATCTATTATAATCTGCTAAAGCCTGCAGAGTTAAAAAAAAAAATCCCCAAGCACTGCAAGCAATAATATCACACAAAGGTGCTTTCACTGCCAAGGTGCAAAAACAAGAACCTCTACACAGAAATATTATGGAAAAAGTGGATCCTCTCACTGATGTTGAGCGTAAGAGTTATTAAGAAAAAATAACAAATTTGCTTTCATCGTATTTTAAAATTTGCACAGGAAAGTAGCTTCTGGTAATTTCCTTAAAAGAAAAACAGTGCGTGTTTAATGTGGAGCATAGATCATGCACTTTAATAAAAATGCAGGCTTTTCATTTAGAATAATCACAATACCAAAATCTGAGCAGTTGTCTAAAAAGTGACTGATGTTCACTGTCTTTTGCAGCATTAATAAATAAATAAAATACAATTCATTAGTTTACAGCTCCACAGCTTTTCAAACAAAGCTCTTTTATAATTAGAAAATATTATTTAGTGGTCATAACCTACAGCGGAATATATTATGTTTCCTACCAGGCTTCCACTACAATCAGTATGGTCAGTGTTTATGATGTATTAGAACAAGTTCAGTTCTTCCAAATCAGTTAACCAACATCCTTCTTTAACTTTACAAATTTGTAATCTTGCTTTTATTTCTTTCATTGTAACTTGCTGTGGAATGTAGCAGCTGTCTGTGCTGGTTGACTGATTGCTTTGTCTCTCACAGTGGTTGGTCTGCCACTCACAGTCCTAATCCACTAAAACATTCCACAGAAGAAGACGAAGACCAAATGTGTGCACAAATCCACTAAAGTCATTATTACTGGTGCAGGCATGGGTACACAAGACTTTTTATTGCCTTTCTTTCTGTTTTACTTCATTTTGTGTGTCCTATTGTCAATTACATCACAAACACACAAGCACTGTCAACTCCTGCAAAAGTTGTATTTCAGGTTTACCGCACAATAAACTACCAAACGTAGATACTTTTACCCACTTAAAATAGCAGAAAGAGTAAGAAGTTCCATTCAGTTGTCTATGAATTAGATATGAAAAGGATAAATTACTTGATACCCCCTTTATTTTCTGCTGTGACATTGTATCATTACTAATAGGCCACTGGAATCTTAATCAGTTGCACATGTTCCCCTCTTGTCCACTGTCTCTACCCTCCTTTCTTTACGATCTGCCCATCCACAGTTTCCTCTCTCAGTGACAGTTTAATTCCTTTAATCCATCACTTACTTCCTCTCCTGCTCCAATACTCTCACGCACATTTTTTTAAGCATCAAAATTTATGTTTCTAATTGAAAAGGTAACAGTGGGTCGGGGGGGGGCAAAAGAGTAGAATGAAAGAAAGAAACAGAGATTTAAAGACACATGCAGAACTCAATGGAATGCAAATCTCTGTGTCTGGAAGCGATTAGGCCAAAAGCAAAAGCCCGTCTTCCCTTTCTGTGTCTGCATGCGCCGCAGCACACAGTCCTGCCAACCTAACCCTCACCTCACTACACACACACACACACTACGCGAACAGCAGGAGCGTTAAATTGCAGAGAGGCCAAATCAGATAGGCTGATGCCTTCCTGAGTTTATCCACCTTTTACTGGGTTAAACACACTTTACCCACTTGTGTCAAGGCGACACACATCCAAATGCGAAACATGAAACACAAAATTATTTCCATGTTGGAAGCCATTGCCAAGTTCATCCCTCTTTACGGTCACTCTCTTTGTAACAGTGTCGTCATTGAGTCAGCTAGGGACAGATGTTTTTCATTACTAAACCGGGAGTTGTGTTTATTTTGTGCTGTCACTCATTTTGTAAGTATAGCTCTCACTTTTTTTTCCCAAATAGCAGTAACATATGTTTGCAAGGCTCTGTAAAATGGGTGTAAAGACTGTGAAGAAAAGTGATAGAGTTCTGAATTTTATGGACTAAAATTAAAAGTACAGTATAAAGTAGTGTTTATTAGTGATCTGATTAAAATTCTAAATTCTTTTCCCAAATCCAAATTATATATGTAAGAGAATTATTACCTACTAGGTGTCCAGGCCAAATAAACACTGAAGACAGTGTTACCAGTTTAGTAAACAACAGCTGATGTGTGATGTGTCTTCATATTAAGCAAGAGGCAAACAACAGCAGGTGGAAAAAAAGAAATTTAAATGACAGTGGGAAAAGAAACAGCACAGGAACTAAAATAATAGGCTGGCACTGACGCAGATGTATTCCACCGCTGCCATTGTGAGTTTTACAACAAACAAAGAAAGCCTTAGGTGTGTTGTTCAAATTGACGCTAGGGGTTGCAGAGTTTTCTGTTGTTCATAACCAGAAAATTAAATGAAAGGAGTCAGATAATGCTATGTGAAAATGCAAATGCAAAACGTAAATAAGGCATGAATACTGTGCAGTTGGATATGTCACGTACACTTCAAATGCTGCATCAGTTTTTGGTATAGATATAGTAAACGTTAGTGGAAAACATCACAATAGATCCTGTAGGATATTATTGTTTTTCCTACGTGTGCGATACACTGGCCTCTTTACGCTGACGTCAAGGTTGCTGGTGACAATTAAAAATATCCATCATACTCAAATACTGCGTAGGGTTTTGGTACACTGACTTCACACCAGTGGCCATTGGCCACATGTTGGTCACTGACTGAACATAATATTCAACCTTCATCTTTCTTTCCACTTCAATAAACAGGCCAGCGGGGCAACCTAAAGCAGTGTGTTCCTCGTCCAGCTGGGCTACAGGATGGAAAACTGGGGGAAAAAAAGCCGACAACTATGTATGACTGATGGCAGCTTGTCTTGAATGTGTGGTAGTACGTACTCATTGATTCTTTCCTTAATTAGCCGTCTATTCTACAATCATTCTCACTGAAAATTGAGCCTGTGTAGTGACAGCAAAATAAGAACAAATGCTCATGCTTTTACAGGATTAACCACTGAAATATTTATAAGTGTACGTGCGTGAATGTGTTTTGTTTCCAAGAAAAGTAGCATAGATAAAAAAGAGTTGGTATCTTGGTGAATGCCTTATTTAAAGTGCTACACAGGACATTGACAGTGATATAGGTGGAACTACATTTAACAGAATGAAACTAAATGAAAGGTGATGGAACTATAATCCAGTGTGCCGCTCTAAAGAAACTCCAAATGACTGACTGCTTACTTAATTGACTTATTTGATTATTTGCTTACTGATGAACTTGACACTTGATTTAGCCGCAAAATCTTAACAAGAGAAACAGTGAGTCTGGTCAAGACTTCAGAGATGAAAAGACAATAAATAAATAAATAAATAAAAATAATATTTTCATTGTTACAGTATTAACGTCAGACAGGAATAAACTCATAAGGGAAGTTTCAAACTTATATTCAGTTTTCAGACAGAACATGTTTTTGCTCTGCTCTTTTCCTGCCACTTTCTCGCCGAATCAAACTATGAGGCCCCTTTCTGGCACTATTTCTCTCTCTCTTTCACAGACACTCACACACACACACACACACACACACACACACACACACACACACACACACCAAGCGAACAAATACGAGACTCTGATTGACTGTGTTGTTTTTGTCAATGAGTTTACATTCAGTCAGTGAATTCACACAATGAGGGGCAATTGACTAGAGACTGAGCAATCTCTCCAGGCACACACACACACACACACACACACACGCGCGCGCGCACACACACACAATAACAAAACCACTGGCAGCTTGCATGAAATGAAAGGAGGTAAAATTAAGTCAGTCTACCTTGTCTGTTTGAGTACTCCAGTTTCGCCCGTCTCAAAGGGTTAATGCTCCAAAAAAACACATAGGATCCTTTCAGGAACGCATGAACACTCTGAGTCGCTTTGCCGGTGAGAGAGGAGGGGAAAATAATGCACCTCCGTCTCTTTCTTCCCTTGCCTTTTTCCTCTTTTCTTTGGGAAAAAATCTAAAAAGAATGAGGCGTGTTCTTTGGGGTTTGTCCTCACTTGGCTCTTTCTATATGTGGGACTGCCGCTCGGTGTTTTCTCTCACTTCTGGTTCGCATCCAGCTCCTGCGCTTGGAGTGAGGGATGGAGAATGAAAAACACTGGAGGAAAAAACACAAAGCTCCTATGTTTTTTCCTCTTTCCCTTGTCTTCTTTCTCACCTCTGTCACTTGCATCAAAAACAGGTTTCGTTTCTTGTATTCTCTACTCGCCTTCTTTTCTCTCTAGCTGCCACTGCCGGTGTATGTGCGCGCATGAATCGTCTCCTCGCCTGCTTCTGCCACCTCTGCTGTGTTTGTGCCTGTGACTACCTCCCTCTCTCTCCTTCCCTCTCTCTCCTTCCCTCTCTCTCTTGCTCTGCTTCTGTAAGTTTGGAGCTCTCTTGCTGGCTGAGGAAGAAGGGGAGGCGGAGCAATAAGGACAAGGGGAGAGGAGGGAGGAATGGGATTGGCTGACACAGAGGGGAGCAAGTGAGAGATAGTGAGACTCGGAGAGAGAGAAGGGACTAGAAGTGGAGGGAGGGGCTGCAGTTCTGCTTTCTGCATTTGGAGGCTGGAGGTGTAGATGTGTGGAGAGAGAAGAGGAGGAGGAGGAGGGATGGGGCGAGAGGCACTCCCTCTGACTCCCTTTCGACTCACACACACTTTCCCACTCTATCCCTACATTCTTTCACTCTGATCTCTCGTTTTTCCCAACTGCATATGTATTCATAGCACAGCAACTACACCTCTCAGGCACTCACACATGATCTGTCTTTCTCTATTTCTATCACACACCCTAGATTTTTGTGTGTATGAGAGTGCCATCCTACATTTGTGTGTGTGTGTGTGTTTGTGTGCGTGCAGTTCGAGGCAGCTGTATAAACCAAAGGTACTGCCAGAGAGCGTAGGCTTGGTGAGAATGTCGGCAAAAGTACACTCTATTAAACAAATGCACACACAAAGCCATGCATACATAAATATAAATGTGTTTCTGTACATGCATGTGCTTTGAAGCTAAACATATTAAAAGGAAATTAGAGATATAATTCATTCTGTTAAAATTATTGTGGGGAAACAGTTATAAATAATTAACCAATGGAAAAACCCAAGGGGAAAAGTGTGTTAAATTGTAGGTGTGTGAATATGTGTGTGAGGAGGAGAAAAAGTGCATGCATATGTACATGGATTTTGCATAAATGTGTATTGGTGTGTGTGTGTGGGTGTGTGTGTGTGTGTGTGTAAAAAAAAACATTTACATTAAACGTTTAGAGGAATCCTGTTATTTAGGGATTATTTAAATTCATTGCAATAGTGCAGTTTATTTGTGCAGATGCAGCTGAACAAATGAAGTGGTGCTTATGTAATGTAATAAATAAGTCATGAACAAAATTTTATAATTTCTGTTGCAAATTTCTCTGACTAGCGGAATTGTGTTATTTGCCAAAATTTAAGTAAAAGTGAGAGCAGGAGATACATAAAAAAACAACTATGCATAAAGGAAAAAAAGCCTTGCGCACATACAAGCATGATTTTTTTTTCCCATTTTAAAAACATGAAGCACAATTACGTCAACAATCACAATTACTTTATTCATTTTTGGTGAGGTTGTACTGTTTTTTTTTCAAACGTGCAATATGTTGTTTTACGATACACACACAAGAGACCAAGCATAAACATAAGAACCACATTCTCCTTTAACCGTTTGTAAAGCACTTAATTGTCCTCCTATTTTTTCACCACAGATACGAGATTGATAAAGCAACACGAGCTCACTTTGGATAACTTTACAATGCGGGAGATGGGGCAATAACTCCGCCAGAGGGTGAGAGGATGATCGCACAGGGAGCGCTGATACAGATATGTCTGCTTTAAAAACGTGCAGGCAAAGGGAAGAAAAGCCTGACTGTGCCTGAGGTTCTACAGCCCACAAGAAATGTGACTCTACGGGTGAGGTTTAGGGTGTTTCGATACAGTGGATTTATGTGGTACACATGCATTATGCATAACATTGGTACATTGTTTTCCACATTGATTTTTATTCTAATCTAACCTCCTTGATAAACCAGTATGTGAAACATACTTATTGCTCTTATTTATTTATTTACGTATTTTTAGTTTTCTTTTCTTTTTTGACTTCTGGAGAGAAAATCTGCTCTTCAAACATGTGAAACTCACACATTTGCAATTCTGCAACACCCGTTACCGTTAAATTTAAAGCTATTATCATATTTAAAACAGTCCACTGCACTCCATAATGTATGTTATTATATCTAAATAGAGATTGACCTGTGCATGTTTAAAAGTCAGTGCTAATTATCTTTTTTTTTTATTTTGCTTTTTTAAGAATTTACTGAACTCATCGGCTTTGGTACTTACACTGTGCTCCACAAAGGTATTGTATGAAAGATTAAAACATATAATAAATAAAGAAATAAAACAATAGTTGCTGTCAAAACACCGTAAGAAAACAAGTATTAAAAAATCCCGATGTAAATGCTAACAAAGTTACAAAAGCTGTCCTTAACATTGCTAAATAAAGACTCTGCAAGACATCTGCTGCTGCTGTACACTCTAGTGGTTTTAAACATCTGTCTACAGGCCTGAATAAGCTCATCTCCTCAGCACTATACAGGCAGCGCTGAATGTGGAAATTAGGAGGTCCCAAAATGGAGACACGATGCAGCTCCAGCGGGTCAGCGGGTGAGAATCTAATCAGATAATAAGTCATAATACGTACATAATAAGTCCTACTGTTGCAATTCAGACTAAATTAAACTGTCACAGTAATCACTTAGTGTCAGCAAAAGGAAACACACTGGATCACACTTTATCGGTCCCTTTTGCAGAAACAAAGGCTGAAAATTATATTTACAACCATGAGAAAATAAACTGAACCAAGTGACATGTTCTGTCCATTTATCAATCTCTTCAGCTCTGTTTCCACATACTTATGCACAACAAACCTACATGTAGCTCTTTCATTTGCCTTCATTTTTAAAACAAATAGATTAATTCATATTCATAGTGGAAACCTAGCATTTTACAAGTAATGTGAACACAAGAAGACCAAACCGGTCACATTTGTCCACAGCTGATTTTCAATTTTTCAGTATTCTTCTTATTAATAAAATATTGAACCGATGTGTTAGCTTACACTCTCGGTTTCTTGAAACATAAATAATGTGATCTGAAAGGTACACGATAATTTTAATAATAGTGACAGAAATGTAAATAGATATCATTTTTGGTACACATTTTTACTCTCATTTTAGCCTGATTTGTAGTAATGCCCATGCATAGTTACGATTTGTGTCTTAGACCCAATTATACCTAGTATTTAATGTGATCTATATGCAGGTTAATTATCAATGTAAAAAAAAAAGTATGTTAATGTAGAGAGTATTTGCAAATGTGATCAGAGCTATCCAAACCACATTTGCAAGCCTTGTTCACATTGTGTCTGAATCTTAAGTAGGTGTCAATGGAACCTGGACAAAGAGATCACATCTCTACCATGATTTCCCACCAATTTAAATGACTGGCGGTTTTGCACTAGAGGTTGACATCAAAATAACATCCAGATACAAACCAGATAACAAGAACATATTCACAACACAAGGTGCAAGTGTAAATCTGATCTGTATACGGCTCGCATACCCGGATACAGGTCACATTTACATTTTAATGAGGTATAAATGAGGTCTTTCAGATACTTTAATAATAATAACACCAAGACCAAACACAGCTGATGATTAAACAATGTTATGAAATGAGGCATTCATTAATGAGCAGAATTAAATAGTACAATGACAATGACATTTTCTATGAGCTAAGAAATGATGTCTGGGTAAATTTCACCCATTGGGCTGCTTTAAGTACAGACAAATCCTGGCAGTTCGAGATTTAATGGAGAATTAAGTATGACATAACAAATAACTAAAACATTACACCAAATGTATTTACAGCCTTTCAAGTAGGTGTCACGTGAGGACATTCCTTGGCCTGTGTCTGCAGGGTCTGGCAAAAATTCACATCTGACTATAGACCTTTGGATTTGGGTTATTTCATCCCATGGCATTTGGAGAAACTAAATAAGCTCCTGATACATCTTTGTTCAAAAGGAAAGCAGAACTACATGCACTACTTCCTGCCCTTCAATTAAGTCAGGCCAACTTTATGAGCACAGTTGGTCCTGAAATGTAAGGATAAATGATCCTGTGCCCAAAGAACTAATTTAGTCATAACACACACAATTCTAAATATTTTATGAATCCATACGTCATCATCATCATCACACATACACACAGCTAATGATATAAGCATCATCTCCCATAGAGGTTAATGGAGTATTGATTTTGGCATCAAGGCCATTGGCAAGGAGATGAGGATATAAAGTGTGGAGTTATCCTTAATCCTCAACGCTGTTGCTTTTATTACATATTTCCTTTTTTATAAACACTCTATCTATCTATCTATCTATCTATCTATCTATCTATCTATCTATCTATCTATCTATCTATCTATCTATCTATCTATCTACTGTATCTATCTATCTTTCATCTGTGAAAGTAAATACTTCTGTGATATTTTAGAGAAACACACAAGAGCCAGGGCTATTTCTAAATGTCTGGGGCATCTGAATGGACATCTGAGACACTAGTCCTGAGAGATTAATGGGGGAACTTTTTCTAATGGTGCTTTGCTGTGGTTAAAGATTGCAGAATTGTCCTCAGTAATTGCAGATGACAAGCTGGTGGTTTGGATTTCCAGTGTGAAGAAAAGGATGGATGAGTGTGAAATGGAAACCTTCTGTGGAATAAATGAAGCGTGTATTAAATATTCCAGCCTATTTCTATAAAGTCCATCCAGAGTCAGTGTCATGTTGCAGTCTGAATCAATAAGGAACAACAATTATTTACCATTCTCCTCGAGGTACATTTTTCACATGTGGATTCAGTGTAACTCTACAAGTACTCTTTGTCTTTGTCGCAGTGCTTTGATTAGCAAGACATTGAGACATACAACTAGGCCTTATTGAATTTAAAAGCAGGTTTATTCTCAACTGCTGATGCACAGACAAAAATGAGCCCCAAAAAATAAAACTAAAAGAAAAAAAAACATCACAGAGTTTCAATCTTATTATTCCAATGCAGCCACCTTGCCTCCTTCCTCACATACTTGGATGTCTACTGTCATCCAAGTATGTGTGCTGTTACACTGCTTCTCCTGTCCTTCAGCTTCAACCAGCTCCCTGCTGTATCTCACATCTAGTTCAAAATTACCCCCCAGGCAGTGACAAAAACTAGTGTTTCTAGCAACAATCTGCTGTCAACCCAAAGTCCCCTTTTACACTTGAAGTGAATACTTGACATTGCTCAGATATTGTGGGTGCACATGCAACACAGATATGATTTGTACATTATCCTGCTTGCTCTGTAATACAATGCAGAGTTACTGCCCTGGTGAGGTCAGAGACATTGGCCTTAAATTAATGAGAAGTGATATCATAACCAAACAAAATCAGACACAGTGGTTACTAAACCACCAGCAGGCAGTTTGGTTTACCAACATAACTACATAAAAATATCAAAATGTGGGATTCAGTTTTAGAAAAAGGAGAGTAGAAGCATTTATAATATGTAGAGAATTTATTATTTCTACTTTCACTAAAACCATCCAGAGGAGGGACAAAACAAGATATCATAACACGAACAAAACGTATAAGATACAAATGAATGAAATCAGTGTAAAAGTTGTATAAAGGATACAAAAAAGGTACCAGGCTAAAACTTGAGGTAAAAGATGCTGTCTTGACAAAACAACTTAAAATACTTAAAGGTAACAATGTCAAAGAAAATATAACAATGGAAGAGTTGGTCAAAATGTCAACAGTTTGGCAAGTTATGACATATACTTTTGGAAATGTGGGTCATGAGGAGATATAAATTGACCATTTGGGCTGAAAAACTTTGAAAACCAATGCATCAGTTGTGATGCACAGTGAGCTCAAACTCTTCTCTGGGCTTTCTTTATTCTTTTCTAAAAATATCAGACACACTGTCTATGGAACCATTAGATCTGCCTTTTTGTAAATTTTGGGTTTGAACCTTTTGAACCAAAGTAAAATGCATAAAAATACATCAATATGGCGTCAGAAATAGAAGAAGAGGAGAAGTGTGCTCTCAGTGGTTCTGTTGGGCTTACTCTCTGTGTAGTCTGAGGTCACGGCCTTGAATTGTGAATTGCCTAGAGATAATCAGCGATTATGATTGGCGCTATACAAAAAATATTGAATTGAATTAATAACAGGTTGAATATTCATTTTGTCTCCACTAGAGCTGTGTGAAATGCAGAGGAGGTCATTTGTAAAAGATATCAATAGATAAAATGATGTAAAAGAGGAAAAACAAAGAAAATATGTATCAAGATGAAATGCATGAAAGAGGCAACAAGATGAAAAATACATACAACAATATGTAATAATATGAAAGCGGCAGCATAAATGTTGTAACAATACAAAATGGTGTAAATGATGCAGATGGTGCAGGAAAGGCTAAAGTGATGTAAAGTTGCAGCAAGACAACAACAACCTAATACACTTACAGTATCAGTGACAAGGATGTAAAAGACACAATAAGACAGTGGAACCCCGGATAACAAACGCTTCAGATAACAAAACATTCGGATAACGACTACACCCATTGGTCAAGTTGTGTCCCAGATAATGAAATAAATAACGAATTTCGTATCATGGAACGGATTAAATTCGTTATCCGGGGTTCCACTGTGTTCCACGTTTTAACAATGGATGAGTTAAGATGTTAACAGTGTGACAATGGATAACAAAAGGCAAATTATGTGCAGCAAGAAATAATAAGGCAAAAACAACAAAAAAGATACAACAAAAAAAAATGGTGTCAACAGTAGAGGCTAAGCTGATGTAAAGTTGCAGCACACCATAAAATACTTATTGGTAAAAGATGTGACATTTTAACTAGAGAAGAGTCAGTAAAACTATCAACAGTATGGGAAATTATGACATATTTTTGGAAATATGGGTCATGAGAATACTGAAAAAGTCTGAAAACTGACATATGATGCGTCATGCATGGTGTCCTCAAACTCTCTTCTGCTCCTTTCCTTTTTCTTCCCTGCTCTGTCATCTGCACTGTTGACATATTCTGCATTGATACTAACAGAAAGCACATCTCCATCACAGATGACTCAATCATTATGCGGTCTGCCATCCACAAACATGAGCCCTATAAACAAGCACAGATTTTTCCAGAGTGGAGTTTCTGTGTCATGTGCTGCCTCCTCCATGTTGTACACAGGCACCACACTCTGCCTAAATAAAATGGAATATTTCCAATTGGAAATGCATCCACTATGGATGGCTCTGCAATGTGTGGACCTGATTCTGTGGACGTTGTGTGGAGTTCATGGGAGTAAACTGTCCGGCATTCTCAAGCACCTCTCAGGCTCTCCTTCAAGTTAAAACACATTTTGAGGCTATACAAAAACACCCCATGTTCCTGCAGCATTTTCAAACAAGAAAGCTCTGCAGTACTGCACGCCGCTTAAGTGAAAGATCGACAAGGAAACCACATACTGTAGGTCACTAATATAAAATGCTGTTTCACACTTCAGTTCACCATTTTATTATATTAAGAGAAATGAGAAGTAAGATGAGAAATGAGAAGGGCTTTTGTTTTAAAGCTTTGCTTTATTTTGTACTCAGTACATGAACATCACGTTGATCAAAAAGTCTCAAAGTGATGTACATTACGGTATATGGCGCTATACAAATAGAGATTGATTGATTGATTGATTGATTGATTGATTGATAAAAAAACACTTGAAAACGGATAAGAGACCTTTTAAGTGTCGTGTTCATGTCATATCAGTGGAAAAGTGTTTTTCATCTTCCTATGAGCTGGATGGAGTGTCTCCATTCTTTTTAGCCTACAGAAAGCTGACCTCGTCTAAAGAAAGCATCACGGAGAAATATTATGTTTCAGAGATTTTTTAAATCTTTTTGCTACGTTCAGTATCAGCCTCAGTGAGATCTAGCTCTTCTACTCCCTCGGGACACTACAAAAAGAGAACACAACAAAAAGAAAGATTTAGATTCACTGGGTAGTTTCTTTTTTCTCCTCCTCCAAACCTTCCAGCAGTGAAGCTATTCTGCCACCAGTGTATTTGCTGGTGCCCCCCCACTGATATTCACAATATAGACTCTATAGGCCTTAGGAGTGCGTGTGCTGTGTGTGATCGATACAGAGGGGGGAGGTTTGTATGCATGCGTGTGTGTGTGTGTGTGTGTGTGTGTGTCTGTGTGTGTGTGTGCTCAGCCATTCCCACCATTTAAACATCCCATGTTTAACCCAGTATGTGTGTCTCTGTGTGTGTGATAGGGGTCCCTAAGCTCTTTCATTTCATTGTATGAGACCCCTACTGGGCAAGTTCACAACCTTCGAAAGGGAGAGGAGGCAACAGGGATGAAAAAGAAAGAGAGGTTTGAGGGGAAAATGGAGAGGGGGAAAAGAAAAAAAGAAAGAGGGAAAGGGAGAGTGGCTTAAACAAGCCAAGTGGTGAATTAAAGAAGAAAAAGCAATGAAGCAAGAATTCAAACCTAGCAGACAGAAAAAGGAAAGAGAGGAAAAAAGAAAGCTTTCTTTTTTTCTTAATCCTACGTTCAGTATGTGGGGATTGGAGCTGATGGTGAGATAATGCAGCCTAACTCCCTCTTAGTGACTCTGTGTCTGTGTGTGTGTGTGTGTGTGTGTTAGCCATCACAAGTTGGGTCATTTTAGCCTCCTGGCCAGACTTCAGAATAACTGTAATCATCTTGACCAGTGCACCCTGTAGCTGTGTGCATGAACAAGGGAGAACACCCTATAAATGTTTGTGTGTGTGTGTGTGTGTGTGTGTGTGTGTGTGTGTGTGTGCGTGTGTGTGTGTGGGTGGGTGCGTGTACATTACCCTGTCAACCCTTGTACAGCCCATTCTAAATAACAGTGATTACTAAGATCATATGGGGGTGGACTAAACCATTTAGGATAAATGATGGCAACCTGCTGTTTTACCCACCTGTGGTAACCCACACACACATATCAGCATGCACAGACCCACGTGGATTACTACCTTTTGAAAGTGACATCATAAAAATACACCAAACTTAAAGCCATACAAAGATGTATTGATTGGGCACACCAATGGGCGCCCGCAGCTCCAAGCTGATAAATAACCAGGTGATAAAAACAGAACTCACACACATACAGTGTCTCTATGGAAAATATGTGTGAGAGAATACTCTCTCAGCCAAGTGTTCATGTGTGTACATAAATGTGTTTATATCACATAAATTTACAAGCTAGCATGTGAAACAAAGTGTTACGTAATTAGACACTGAGAGCATACTATGGAGTGACTACAAAGTGTTTCTAATTAAATGCAACAATTAGCCATGTGTGCATCCAGCAAAGTAATTGGTAAAAGGACAAAATAATCACAGTGATTAACAAATTATAGAATATGTGTCCTGGACAAATTTGGAAATATGTGGTTTACAATGGACAAGAAACAATATCATGTGTGTACAGTACTTATATTATTGGTTTGGTATTAAGCTGTTAAGTAACCCAGTTTAAAACTTTAATATGATGTGCCATGACAGAATTCAATCCACCAAAACCAGTATATATCAAATTCATTTCAATGAGACAATGCATGTTGAGTCGCACTGGACCAGTTCTAGCTCTGATCTACAGAGAAAATCTAAATGGAAAAAATATTTGCATAAGGATTCTTCAAAACCCCAAAGATAAACACAAGCATGGCCAGTGTCCAAACCATTTAGGATTGCCCTAAAATGTGGGTAGTCATTGGATAGTTGTGGCAAGAGAGATCAGACCAATGAAATGAAATGGTTGGTAATACTGGTAAATTCCATTGCTACAGACGTGGATAAAATTGTTGGTACCCTCTGCAAATGACAGAAAAACCCACGATGGTCATAGAAATAACTTGAATCTGACAAAAGCAAAAATAAACAAAAATTTTATGAAAATTAACCAATGAAAATCACACATTGCTTTTGAATTGTAGATCAACAGAATTATTTTAAAAAACAAACTCACAAAACAGGCCTTGACAAAAATGATCGTACCATTAATTTAATATTTTGTTGCACAACCTTTTGAGGCAATCACT
>JAQQAE010008544.1:0-15143 GCA_029823295.1 Pseudamia nigra | reverse complement strand
AAAAAATTAAAAATGTGACATTTTTGGACAGTGAGGCTTATAATCAGGTGCGGTTTATAGTGCGGAAATTACGGTATGCTGAAATAAATCTGACTCAGTGAAGTTACAAAATAATCAGTTCAATTAAAAAAACTGAAATAGTCAAGTAAAATTTAAAATTACGGTAAAAAATAACCAATAATAAGCAATAAATTACTAAATAATAAATATACATAATGAAATGATATAATGATAAAGAAAATAATCAAGACGAATAATCAAGAAACTGAACAAAAATGAACAAATGCAAAAAAAAAACCTAAATATGACAGAAAATGAGTAAAAGTGAACAAATTGACTGACATTTGTAAAGAAAAAAAATTCAAGTTTAAAAAATGAACAAAATAACAAAACAATTGAACAGAAATTGATGTATGATGAAGATAGGAGGCAGTGATAAGTTATGAAGTTATGAATGTGCTCACTATTGAGTAGTTTTTTATGAGAAAACATTATAAACATAATGTTAATATAACAACAGTATAATAATGTTATAATATAACATTACAAACATAATGTTTTCTAACATTATGCATCCTCTTTAGGGTTAGTCACACTTTGGTCTCCTTGAAAGTGTGTGTTTTTGTATATCTACACATCCAAATATTGTGTTTGTGCATGTGACTGTGCGCCGTGTGTGCACATTCCCCTGGGTGAAGACTCAGTCCATCACTCTTCAGGATCTGGCCTATTTGAGGAATCTTTCTCACATATGCTGACACAGATCTGCACCCCCTTTGCCTCATGATTCCACCCTCCCTTCATTTTCCTTCACTCCATCACAGTGCACCCTGTCCTACAGTCCAAGCATGGCAAGTGGTATGCTGATGGGTCCAGTATATAATAAGACAGAGTTGACCTTGTCTGTGGTAAACATCAACACTTAACAATAATTTATTTGAACCTCTTTCATCACCCACAAAAAAAACATTATTTCACAGAAGACTTGTCTTCTGTGGTCCTGGGTTCGATCCCATCACCAGGTGGTGGGGCCTTTCTGTGTGGAGTTTGCATGTTCTCCCTGTTTCTGCGTGGGTTCTCTCCAGGTACTCAGGCTTCCTCCCACAACCAAAAACATGCACTAGGGGGTTAGGTGAATTGGTTACTCTAAATTGTCCATAGGTATGAATGTGAGTGTGAATGTTTGTCTGTCTCTATGTGTCAGCCCTGCGACGAACTGGCAACTCATCCAGGGTGAACCCTGCCTTCGCTCAAGTCAGCTGGGATAGGCTCCAGCACCCCCTGACCCTCACGGGGATTAAGGGGTAGAAAACGGATGGATGGATTATAAACATAATTTGATGGCATATTTTACTCTGTCACTGTAATTGGCTACTCTTGTTTTGCAGTTGAAATACATGAATGCCACTGAGGTGTTTCGTATTTATATTTATACAGTATGTGACCATGTGTAACCAAGATTTTTCCTCTTCCTTTTTGTGAATATAATCTGTAAGTACACAGGCTTAAGATGCAATGTGGCCACAACATGCTGATTATTCTGCTCATATCACATAACAGTCATAACAATAGTGCAGGGTTTCTTCACCAGCATGGACCTGTGAATACTGCCCCAAGTTGGACAAGCATTCCTCACATAACCGTCACCCCTCCAGCAAACACATTAAAATTCAGCTCATTTTTTGCATGCAAGCTGTTACAGGTCACCACAGTCCAGTGTTCTGTGTATTTCACTTGGATTTTTCAAAAGCACCACTCCACTCCATTTACTCCCTTTAGTGGTGCAGTCGGTCAAACCAGACTAAACTACTTGGCTTTACCGTGTACCCCACAAGCCAAGGGACTGGTGACGCACAATTTCACACCCACAGCGTGAAGGTGGCAAGTCTGTAGCTCCCCAGTGACGAGTTATTAATTTCCAGCAACACTCCTGAGTTGCTAATTCCTGCTCAAGCACCACCTGGATGTAACAGGCTGCAAGACAGGAAATATACTGGATGAAAGGTGTAACACAATACTGACAAAACTACAGAGAACTGCTGGACGTGTACAATGTCATGTTTTATATGTGGTGTTCTGCATGAATGAAAACAAAGAAGTGCAGAAGGAAGGAAAGAACAAAAGAAGAAAAAAAGGGAGGAAAGAAGGAAATGAGTAAGGAAAGAAGGGAGGAAAGAAGGAAATGAGGAAGGAAGAAAAGAAGGAATGAAAGAAAGGTGGAAGAAGGAAATGAGGAAGGAAGGGAGGAAACAAGAAAGGAAAGGAAGGAGTGAAGGAAATGAGGGAGGAGTGAAAGAAGGAAAGGAAGGCAGGACAGAAGGAAAAGAAGGGAAGGAAGGAAAGAAGGGAGGAAAGAAGGAAATGAGGAAAGAAAGGATTGGAGGATGGAAGTAAAGAAGGGCGGACAGAAGAAAACGGGGACAGGAACAAAGAAAAGGAAGGAAGGAAAGAAGGAAATGAGAAAGGAAGGGAGGAAGGAAAAGAAGGGAGGAAAGAAGAAAACAAGGAAGGAAAGAAAGGCAAGGCAATTTTATTTGTATAGCACATTTTGTACACAATGTGCTTTACATACAAAGAGAAAACCGTCAAAACAATTGAATTTGATGCATCATAAATAAGGTGAAAAATACAATAAAAACAAAGTACAGAAAGAGAGAAAAAAGAAAACAAAAGCTAGAAAATATGAGTGCAAGTTAAAATAATACAGTGCAGATAAGACTTTAAAATTTCAATGCTTTAAAAAGCTCACCCATATGCACATGAAAAAAGAAGAGGAGGAAGGAAGGAAGGAAAGAATAAAGTAAACAAGGAGGAAGGAAACAAGGAAGGGAACAGTGAAGGAAACAAGAACATATACTGGACATAAAAACGCCATATTTGCTGTTTCAACATTAGGAGTACTTAAGTTATATAATCCTAAATTCTGTATTCTGGGTTTGCTTCCATTGTATTTATTGTCCATTGTATTTATTGTTAGAAAAGAACAAGAAGTTACACTGTGTTGCTGCTGCTCTTTTCTAAGTAAGACATTTTGAATCTCTATGGGTCTTTCCTGGTTAAAAAAAAGTTTGAATAAATAACAACATAATAATAATAATGGATAATTGAGCCTGTGTTTTATGATTAAACACTGCATGGTACTACTGTATCTACATTCCTTTCTGAACTAGCTGACCCCTATTTGAAATTAGCCCCGTTCTTATTGGATTTTATCTTCTGCCATTGTTATTTTTCTTCCGTTTCTGTCCAGACAGTGTCCACGAGACCAATCGGTCCAGTCAGTCTATGCAATTGCTAACCAGCAGTGGCAGGTCAGGAAGCACGCTGCTTCCTCTGGCTCACTACTGGTTAGTCGAAGTGTAAAGTGCAGTGTGGCCTGTGTGTTGTGGGCATGTCTCTGTCTCTTGGGCTAAAGCTGTGGTCACACCAGGCCTCATCCACCTCCTTTATGCACCCAATCAGTTCTTTTAATGGCTATGTGCTGCTGCCGCAAAACCTCCTGTGTGCAAACGCATCCCAGATCCTGTGCAGAGTCCAGAGAAGTTTGCTATGCGGTCTGAAGAAAGATCTCCACAAACCTCTTTTGGGCTTGTAGTTCTCATTAAATTAATTGCTTTCATATCAGGAATGTACCGAGGGAGTAGTGGCCGTGAGCAGCTTTATTCAGAGAAAGGGAAGGCCGTGTGATAGTCATCTTGGGTGCTTTTTAATGACCATTATAAAGCCGATTAAAGAGGGGCAGAGACAAGGAAAGAAAGAAAGCCAACACAAGAAGTACAGAAGGAAAGAGAGAAAGAAACAAAGAAAGAAACAACGAAAGAATGAAAATATAAGATGTACAGAAGGAATTAAAGAAGAAAAGGAAGGAAAAGAAAAGAGAGAGAGGAAGGAAGGAAAGAAATCTGGGAGGAAAGAAGGAAATGAGCAAGAAATGAAAGAAAGGAGGAAAGAAGGAAATGGGGAAGGAACGAAAGAAGGAAACAAGGAGAGAAAGAAAGAATGAAACATGGATGGAAAGAAAGAAGGAAATGGGGACGGAAGGAAAAAATGAAGGTAACAAGGAAGGAAGACAGACTGAAGAAAATGAGGAAGGAATGATGGAATCAAGGAAGGAAAGACAGAAAGGAAGGGAAGGCAGAAAGAAAGGAAGGCAAGAAGAGAAGAAAGAAGGAAATGAGGAAAGGAGGAAATGAGGAAGGAGGAAAGGGAGGAAAATGGAAAGAAAGAAAGAAACTCTTTTCAGAGCTCCATCTACAGAAAAGATGGAAAGAAGGAATGATAGAAGGAAACAAGGTAACAAAGGACAAGGAAGCCTGTTATGTTTGTATCCTTACGTATATTACAGTTTCAAGTGGAAAGACCCCGTGGCTGTGACAGAATGCATTCGTGCCATAAAGCCTACAGACTGCTTGCTTTGTGTTTTGTTAATTGATACACACATGATAGTACACTATAGAGTTAAAGAACTGGGAATTTAAATAGGGTGTAATTACATGTAATATGAGGTGTGATTTACAGTCATTAAAATATACTTTAGAGAAAAGTAATTGCTGTGTTTTTATACTGTGTGAATCAGATTGCAGAAGGGGATGAATGCAATTAAACACCTCGAGTAGCATATTTATCTTCCCTTGTCTTTCACTCAAAGTACACTTTCCTATCTCAGGGAAATGTAGATCTTTTATCAGAGCCAAATCTCTGAAAGCCACTTCCAATTCTGTCCAAACAGATATCTTTGAGAAATAGCCATAGGGGTTTGGAACACGCCATAATAAGGAACAGTAACTGCATGACTTGAAGAGAAACTGATATGTGTGCCATTTTTCTCTTTTTTTCAATATTCAGACTGAAGTGAAAAATTGAACCGCCCACTATTTTATGCATCTCTCACCACACTAAAGTTTAAAATGAAAATGCATTTAATTCACTGAGGATTTTGTTTGAGCTGCTTCAGACACCATGATGAAAAGATAGGGCTCGTGTCCAAAACATAGCCCCTGTTCCTCCTGTGTTGGTGCTGTTACAGATTTTGAAGAAACACAGATTAGAACCTCTCTAAACATTTCCACTTTGTCTCATCACCTCAGACTGATCGAGACCAGCTTGTCTTTTCATCAGAGGCGTAGATTTCAGGGGGGTTGAGATTGTGTTCATTTTAATTCATTGCTTACACAAATTAAAATTAAAATAACTTAAAATGAGGTAAATATTCATTCTTATATAGGATAATATCTTACATTTAAACATAGAGTACATTCAATTGTCATGATATGTGGCTTCATTTTAGGTCATGTTGGTTATTTCATTCATTTCCTTCTTCATTTTCTTCCATTTCTTGATCCCTTTACTCATTTTAAGTTCATTTTGTTGCTTATTTTGTTTCATTCCTAATTTATTTTGTTCATGTTGTTGCTTATTTTCTTCATTTTTGTTCATTTTCTTGATTATTTGGTGTATTGTTGCTCATTTTGCTTATTTTATTGTTCTTGCACATCATTTTCACTCATTCTCTGGACTATATTATTTGCTTTTTTTCATTTGTTTTGCTTGTTTGTTTCACTTTTCTTGGTTAGTTTATTTATTTTGTTCACTTTCTTGATTATTTTCTTAATTTCTGTTCATTTTTTTTCTTTTTTTCCGGAATCATTTTGTTCATTTTTACTCTTACTCACTTTCATGACCCCCCCCCCCCCACCAGTATTCAGACAAAACGCATGCCCTTACTTTTTGGTTATCTCAGTTTCGAGGCATACAGTACAGTGTTGTGGCTGAGAATGTTGCATGCACCTCCACCTCTCCCCTCTTCTGTCTTTGTTTACAGTACTGTATACGTGTTGTTTCTAGGCTGCAGGGGGACAGTTTATCAGACACCAAATCAGACGAGGAACACAGGCCTCACATATCCGAGCAAGCTGTACCTGACATCTCCTGTAAGCTCCAAAGCAGTGTAAATTCAAAACATGTCTTTCTTACTGTCTCAGGATTTTTGTGGTCTCATGCTCTGCTCTGCTTTTTGTCTTCCTGTGTGTGTGTGTTTGCGTGCAGCTCCATTGCCCGGGGTGGACACAGTGGCGGGACGGATGCTGGAATGCGAGGCCTTGTCTCAAGTATCAGGTTCTGTAAGTGTCCACCCTACATCCATCACTAAACAATTAAGATCACTTTTCAGCCATCAATTACCATGTCGCCCTGTCCTCCTCAACTTCTATTGTCACCGAGTGAGTGAAAACTACCTCAAGCCACTTGTTAATAGGACAAGATGCAAACAAAACCGAGCCATCTTTATGCGGGCATTTGAGCTTACACAACAGCTGATAGCTCGAACAAAGTGATACCCCAATTAGAAGTATCCCTGTATCACTTTGCTCTACTCTCGGGGCACTTGTGTGCATTCTGAAAGGACAAAATGAAAAGAATATCTTGTAACACAACAACAGCTGAGCAAGATTTAAAGGTTTCATACAATAGGCCTAAACATTGATGGGTTACAGGAGTGTTGTTCAACAGAAGGATTGCGTGATAACCTCAAATGCTTTGGGGATGAAACCTATAGAAGCCTAACATGCCACACACCAGACACACACTCACATGCTGTTAATAAAGCAGTCAGCTAAGACGCCGGTACCTTTGTATAATTACCCCTGAAAGAAGGCAATACCTTTTTTTTTTATAATTGCCCAATCTAAGTGTGAGACAAAGTTTCTTTTACGGCATTTTTAAAGAACGAAAGGGGTTTGGAGCCAAGGCATCGGCCCGTGTGTGAAGCAGATGCAGAGGCTCCAGACTAACTGGGAGCAGACCTGGAGACCTCGTCGAATCAAAGGCTGCAGTCTGATAGAGTAGACCTAGTATCAGAGGTGTGCAGAGTAAACCCAAGCAGTACTCGAGTAAAAACAATACTACTTCATTTTTTTAATGACTCGAGCAGGAGTTCTTGAGTAAAAGAAAAAACAAAAAGTACTGTACCTAATAAAAAACTACTCAACTAGTGAGTAACTTCAACAAATATTTTGTTGGCTTTTGTTGATCTCCTTGAGTAGTTAGATAATTTTGTTGCTTATTTTGTTGATTTCTGTTGGTTATTTTGTTCTGTTTTTTAACTCACTTGATTGTTTTGGAATCTGCTGATGTTTCTAATTTTATTATTTGTCAGCAATTTTCTATATTGTTTATTGTTCAGTGTTTGTTGCTTATTTTGTTAATTTTGTGGCTTATTTTATTCATTTGTTGCTTGTTTTGCTCATTTTTAAAATTATTTTGTCAGTTATTTTGTTGGTTTATGATCATTTATTTAATTTATTTTTTGTTCATTTTGCTGTTTCTTTGGTTCATTTTTTTGTTCAATTTAATTAGTTATATTGCTCATTTTGCCAATTGTGCTGTGTTTTTTGTTCATTTTTTTGCTCATTTTGTTGCTTGTTAAGTTCATTCTTTAAATTATTTTGTTATTGATTTTATTCCAATTTTGCTCTCGTTTGCTTATTTTTTTTATATACTTATTTTGTTGCTTGATTTGCTAACTTTGCTAAGCTGTTACGCATTTTACGGGTTTGGTCTTTTCTACCAGCTTGGTTTGACAAAGTAGCAGTGCATAATTTGAGTTTCTTTCCTGCCACTTAGAGGAAAACGTTGCTACTCACTGAGCTGTGGCCAAATGTAACTGACTACAAGTAAATGTAAAGGAGTAAAGGTATTTGAGTACTACCCACCTCCGCATCTGACCTTCACTTCCACATAGAACAGCACGTTTGTAGCTTATACCAAGAGCCTTTACACTTCATCTCTCCCCATGGCCTACATTTCCATAGGTTAAGCCCTGTCTGGCACACTTAAGAACAAGGTACTAATGTGTCCCATATGGAAACCGCAAGTTCAAACATTAGCTTGTCACCTACTGGAGCTAATGTGGTTGTTTTGTGTTAAATTAGTTATGTTTGGCTCTCTTTGAAAGGTAAATGCAATTTGTAATAGCTTGTTAGTTTAACAGGCCCCTCAGGGACTGTAGGCAGCGATCACAAAAGAGTACGGAAAAAAAAGTCATGCTTTCAAAACAATGGTTGAGGTCCTATAATATGGAAAAATGGCCGCAAGTACCTTTATCATGGTTATTATACTGTATTTTGCATTATATGTCCTGCTCAGTGTTTCCCTACATGGGTGAAATAAATGTCAAATTCTATAGTTTTTCAGTTGGTATCCTTTTTATTCATGCTAGCGTGTGTGATGCATGTAACTTTTTTCACACTCCAGAAGTCATATTTTATTTTTAGCTCCTTTCATCAGGTGTAGCTGCCCATAAATAAGGTATGTCTGCATTGTAGATTTCCCTGCATGGGCAGTAAATACGTGGTGATATTGGAAAGTAAACACTGTTAATGGTTATCCTTATTAGTCTGACAGGCCCCCTGCTTCTGCCAGCTCCTTTAGGTGATAATTGCCCTATAAAAGCAAATATTTTCCTAGAGCAATCGCCAGAGCTAATTCTTCTACAGTGTCCTTTGTACGTGTTAAGTGATATATTTTAATTGCATTCTACTCTGAGTTGTCTGGGTGTTACCATCATAAAATCTGCCAGGGGAAACTGTTCATTTGTATGGGAGAAATCAGATAATTAGTGTGATGCAATGCCATGTGTGTGATACAATGCAGAGCCAATGTGATGGCTTATTTTTGTTTCCAGGGGAAATGGGCTGGATTTCAGCCGATACACACTATGGCTTTTTAAACTTAGCACCACTGTGTTCCCTGCACCTCCACATTTCTGCATGCATGGTTATCCTCTGAATAAATTTGTGTGATGTACATGAGAGTGGAAGCGCTATTGTATTTGCTTTTTTATGACTTTCATTTTTATTTTTCATAACCACTTACCCAAACAAAGAGAGGTCACTTTAATTACTGTCAGTTGTGGGTAGCGTAAACAGAAACAGTACTCAAGTAAAAGTACAGTGTTACCTCATCATGCAAGCGCATCATCATACGACTTTTTCATGACACGAGTAAGATGGCAGGCAAAATTTTGCACCAGCTCATGAGCAAAACCTCGGATTATGAGTAAAATAGGCCCCGAGAGCACGCGTGCTCTTGTGCTCCGCGGTACTCTGTGGTGCTCACAACCGGCTGCTCTTGACCGGCTGCTCACGACCAGCTGTATTGTGCTTCATATTTGTGCCTTTTTTCCACCTGAAATAGTGCTTCGTTTTGTGGTTTTTCATCATGGGACCTAAAACACAAGTTGGCAAAGGAATGCCGTACAGTCGAAGTGCCTCTACCAGGCAGTTAGTTCCGATCAGAAGGCTGCCGAAGAGTTTGTTCAGCTTCCTCAGCAACGGACTTCACTTCTTCAACAGTTGTTAATGACCAGACAGGGTTCTTCTTGAAGAAAATGTCATGGAGGACATTCATCACTGCTGAGGAGAAAAAACTAGTCCGTGTACGTCCTCCTTTGCCATCTCTGTCTCCAAGGTAAATCATTTATAAATCATTTTTAGAACTAATTTCATGCATTCCTTTTCAGATAATTAACATAACTTCCTTTTCAAATAATAGTAATGAATAAATGTGCATGTATGAGTGTGTTTACCTACTGTATATATGAGTTTTTGTGGATCTTGGAATGGATCAATTGGTTTTACATGCATTCCTATGGGAAAACCGGTCCCGTCTCACAAATTTTTCATGTCACAAGAGCGACGCCGGAACGGATTAAACTCGTATGACGAGGTACCACTGAACTGTTATTTCATGATTAACTCAAGTAAAAGTACTCAAAAAAATAAGTACTTCAGTAACAGCCATAAAAAACTACGTACTGTATTTTCCGGACCATAAGGCGCACTTAAAATCCTTTAATTTTCTCAAAAATCGACAGTGCGCCTTAAAATGTGGTGCGCCTAATGTGTGGATTAATTCTGGTTGTGCTTTCTGACCTAGAACCGATTTTATGTGGTACACGGTGCTCAAAAATCTGTCAAAATGTTTTAGTACGACTTTGGTAAGTTTCAAAGCCGCACCACTTGTAGGAGCATTACGGTAATCAGGAGCCTGATTACGTACCGTGGTACGTATCACTCCGCGAAGCACAGTATGTATGCTTAATGGTACAAAGCGACACAGAGCAAGAGAACCCAACATCAACCAACCAACGGCACGGAAGCGGAGGAAGCAAGAAGATGACCCGCGCCAACCACTGCAAAGAAGACCAAACAGAGGCAGAGAGCCAACCCAGAGCCTGCCACCACCCCAGGCGGACCGACCAAAGAACTCCAACCGCCAGACACCAGCACCAACAGGCTGCCCAAAGCCAAACTGCTAGCTGCATGGGAGCACCGGATGACAGAAAGTGAACACACACCCACCAAGACAGGGAGGCAATACCGGGCGATCTATGCCACCACCCGCCAACCGATCGCAGAGGCACCCGCCCCAAGTGCTGTCCGAGGCCCTACGAAAGCCGGAACCACCACCGAACAGCCGAGCAACAGCAAGGAGACCGACCCGAACAATGACGAGAGGGACCCGGACCCACATTACACCAAAACTGCCCAACCGCCAAACCCAGACACTCAAGATGAAGAACCCGACGGATCCGCTGGAGAGGAATGAACCCAAAAAGTGAGTGTATTGTTTTGTATTTTATGTGTTACAACTGAACAATGTTGAGAATTATTGTGAATGAGTTGAATAGAGTTTGACTTATCTAACTTTTGCGTTGCTTAATGCGCCTTATAATCTGGTGCACCTTATGTATGGAAAAAGATCATAAATAGATAGTTTTTTGATAGTGCACTTTATAATCTGGTACGCCTTATGGTCCAGAAAATATGGTACGTTGGTTTTTAAAAATATGTAATTTTGTGTTTTTGCTTGTTTGCTGGAAGGTGTGATCAAAAAGTATAGTTAAGGCTTTGCAGTTTCATGGTTTCTAAAATGAAATATAGACTCAAGAGTCTAAATAACTACATAAAATTGAATCACAGGTGTAGCTTCTGTTGTATGTAAATGTACACTCATACTGTTCCTCTTTACCTTTTAATGAACATCCTAACTAAGTCACTAGAAATCACATCAAAAGGACCAAAAACTTCAAGAAACATAAGCACCATACATTGCTAAAGTAGCATTATGTTACTTCAACTTCATACGGTGTGTATGTCTTGGAATGTACTGATCTATTTTGTGTGGTAAAAATCTCTGCTGCTGTACCAGTGGGGGGTTGGAACCCGTTTCTGAGGTGTAAACAGTGGATATATGGCTCCTGGTTTCTGGTTGTTACATGTGGCAGACTAGGTTATGGTTGGTCTGCTCCTGTTCCTTCAAATAACACTGGTATAAGTGCACTATTAGGGCATTATGGACATTTACTGCTCTGCCAACTTGTGTGTGTGTGTTTTTTTTTTTAATTTGCGTTTCGTCGATCCATTAGTAACCATCCTGGTCAGGTTGCCCCAGCTGTGGTAATCTTGCATACATAATTATCTCCTAAAAGGTGTGGTGCTTTTTTATAAGGTTGGGTGTGTTTGAAAGAGGGAACAAACCCAATGTGAGTTCTTCCCCATAAGTGTGTTTTGAGACAACGGACTACTCACAATAATCAGTCTGGGGAAATCGATATGCATGTATGTAAAGGCAACCATGTATGCATTTGTACAACTAGTTTTATTAATTGAAAAAAAGCTCTTCCCAAATTTTAGTACTCCAAAAGAACCCACTTCAGTTAGACATTGTGCATGTTATTCTGGTTTCTGACAACTGAATTTTCAAGAGTGATGAAAAAATAGAGATTTATCTTTCAGCAATGAGAAAATGGAACATTCTGCAAAATGTTCTGGAATGTAATGCCAGTATTACACAAAATAAATCTAATATATGAGTGGCCCGTGTAAAGATATGTGCTCTGTAAAAATGTTTGGCATGAGATGAAGATGTGATAAATGAATAAAAAGGGACACTTGCTTGCTCTGAGCATGTCAAACTCCCGGTCGATCAGCTCCTCCTCAGTTAGCTTGGAGAAGTTGTCCTCTCCAAAAGGGTTCCAGCCAGACATGTCGGGGGGGTTACTGACCACACTGTTGCAGCTCTGTGAGGGTGGCGTGATCCCATCAGAGATGAGGAGGGGGTTTCTATTCCAGAGAGAACAGTACCAGGGTTAGGACAAGAAACAGCTGCAATACTGACACAATAGTGGAGTTGCAGAGGTATAAAGCTTCTATGAAATTACTGCAGAGAAAAAAGGGTAGGAGACTGACAACAGACATTCTGGCATCATCATCACATGAATGAATAACACTTGTTGACCCCAGAGGCGGAGGAGCATCCAACACAGAAACCACAAAAAGTTCCATCTGTATTGCATAACAAACCATCTGCCTGAGTAAGTCAGGCCGGCTGAGTCAGTCATCTCCTTCAAATCCCTTGGTACTCTGATCACAGAGCCTTTCCTAATTTTACGTGAGCTTAAATTTCCTCAACTGTTTTCTTGTTTTACGGTTTTCTTCTACACTTTCCGTAGGTTTTATATTCAAAATGTAATATTAATCCGTACAATATCTGAATTATGAAAATATGGGAAGTGTGTGAAATGGGGAAAAAAAAAAAATCACTTATGTTCTACATCTTCAAAAGCCAACATTTCTAAAGAGATGGTCTGTTAAGCCTCTGATATTGCAGCAATATACTGGTATTATTCTGATTTGCTATGACCAATATCAAGTCACCTGTCCATCACCAATTCGGGCCCCATCTATTTCCCCCTGATAATTTTTCCCCTGACCTCCATTTTTTTTTAGGTACTTGTTTTTCATTAATTAATGTATATAAGTGTGCATATTGTTATTAGTTATGTAGATCCCTTCTTGTTTTATGATTTCATATGAACAGCCTTAGTGTTTTAGTGGCAATTATGGGTGCAGCTGGAATGCAGGGAGGGGAAAAAAAGAACTCCTAAAAGGAAAATAATGTGATTGTGGCAAGTTCACGTTATTGAGATATGTTGCTTTTTATGGTGTTCAAACAAAAAATAAGTTACAAAAAAGTAATACTAATCATTATTTTGCAGCTGCACCATAAGATGTTTTCAGTGTTTCTTTTAGTTAAAAAAAAAAAAAAGGGTCATGACGTGCGATATTCACCTAAGCAAAATGCATAATGTGCACTTCTAGTCAAAAGTTAAGACACACCTGTGTGTTTTTTCTTTATTTTCAATATTGTACATTGCATTAATACTGGAAAAACCCAAAAAATATTAAACAACTCAGTACAAGTGTTATATTTTAGATCATCCAAAGTAGACACATTTAGCTTTGATAACAGCTTTGTACAATGATGACATTCTCTCATCAGAATCTAGAGCTGGTCACCTGGAAAGGTTTGCAGTTCAAGAGATAATTTGTGCCATTTCTTGTCTTCTTAATGTGCATCAGCCCTAACCCTTGGGCAGAGAAAGGGTGAGCACAAAGTCAGAAGCCCCATTAGTGCAACTACAGCTACTGCAAAAATCCTTTTGCTGACAAGTCACACTCTGCAGAGAGAAGACAATCCATCATTACTTACAGAAATGAAGGTCAGTCAATCTGAAAAATCTCTTATCCTCTTTAGCCAAGGAAGCTCTTGGCCTTCCTTTCCTGGGACGGTCCTCATGAGACCCAGTTTCATCATAGTGTTTCGATGGTTTTTCATTTCAATTTAATTCTTGTGTTTGTATAGCGCCAATCATAATCCAAGATTATCTCTAGGTGTTTCACAATTTAAGGCTGATGCCTCAAAAGACAGAGCAAACCCAACAGAACCTGCGAGAGCAAGCCTAGTATAGGAAGATCTGGCAGCTAGTTCTTGAGTTTTTTCAGATTGACTGACCTTCATGTCTTACAGTAATGACAGACTGTATTGACTTGCTGAGCGCGTCTTGCCACCATATGGATTTATACAGTAGTTGTAGTAGCACTAACAGGGCTACCGACTCTGTACCCACCCTTCCTCTGCACAGGACATCTGATGATCTAAAGCACATTAAGAAGGCAAGAAATGGCACAAACTAACTCTTGTGCTTTGAAACGCATTCCAAGTGCCTACCACATGAATCTGATAAGAGAATGACATGAGTGTGCAAAGCAGGGATAGACCGGTTATCGGTGCTGATATTTGGCATTTTGACGCATATTTGCATCAGCCATCGGATTTCGACATCGGCCGATAAGAAATGAATTTAAAACTGGGTTATTTTGGCTCTGATGCAGCTAAGCCTTTGTCTGCAGTCACTACTCTCTCTCCAGCATTGTCCCACCCACAGCACCATCTGATTGGTTACACACACAGCCCCAACATGGGCAACAGCCAATCAGCAGTGAAAGCTGTGCATGCACAGTGCACACACGGCTTACAGCAGGGAAAATATACCAGGTGGAGAAGCTCTGGAGAGCAGATATACAGCATGTTTCAAGGGCAAGGCAAGGCCGAAGACTCTCCAAAAGTTGTAATAAACAACTCAGTCCTCTACAATTCGCAACTTCTAACTACATTACTGCGAGCCCAATAACGTTCTATAAACATAAGCGGCAGCTCTGTTCACTCTCAATCCCTCCAAATGTGTCTGTTAATGACTTGAAACAAGGTTGCTCATAATACAGATGTGGAAATAGTCTGGGATAGAAGTATATGTACCTTTTTCTGTGTTGACTGAGATCCCGAGCAGCAGAAAATCACATATTGTTAGATGAAGTGTATCCTGAAGATACCTTTAATAGTTTCTTGTAGAGAGGAGCAGGATATTGCTGTTCAAGACTTAACACATAATTCAACTGCATCATACATTGTCTGGCCAAAAAAGTCGCCACCAAAAAAGGTCACACACTCTAATGCAGTATTTAGTTGGACACCTTTATCTTTGATTACGCACGCATCGTTTCGACAAGCTTCTGTAGTGTCACAAGATTTATTTCCATCCAGTGTTGCATTAATTTTTCACCAAGATCTTGCTCTGACGATGGTAAAGTCTGACCGCTGCGCAAAGCCTTCTCCAGCACATCCCAAAGATTCTCAATGGGGCTAAGGTCTGGACTCTGTGGATGACAATCCATGTGTGAAAATGATGTCTCATGCTCCCTGAACCACTCTTTCACAATTTGAACCTGATGAATCCTGGCATT
>JAQQAE010008543.1:0-15146 GCA_029823295.1 Pseudamia nigra | reverse complement strand
CGTGTGTCCAAACATTCGGCTCTCTATCTCCAAAGTCCATGGACCCAATCTAACCAAACCTGGGTAGTCAGAATAACATTGGGGTTACTCTGGCAACGACCACCTAACCTACATATTAATTAGGACACAGTATTAACAATTGTAAAACCTATTTTAACCTAGAGTACCAAAACGTCAATCGCTAGAGGCCCCAATTTTAATGTGATAGATTAGACTCCAGACACCTCTCACTCATCATATGAACTTGACTTTCACCTTGAAATCATTGCCCTTTCACTTAAATACATTCCTAACTAATGCAGTGAGGTTGAAAAGGTCATTTTTCCCTGGGATATTGATCCCACGTCACCTTGGGAACAACTGGGCCTTCAGTGAATCAGTGTTTTCTGATGAAGAGTGTTTTCACTCACTTCAGAGTGAAATCAGAGTGTATGTGACACAGAACTATACAGAAAACACATGTATAACAGACATTAGTTCAACCCACAAGTGAGGAACAACTTAAATACATCAAAATAGTACATTTGAAATTTAAATTTTAAAACCTCTTTTGAGTACCTCTAGATTAGCTCTGCACTTATCATAACTCAAAAAAGCCTGTAATTATTTCAGAATGAAAAGAAGAGATTATTCAGAAGTTCTGGGGCGAAGGTTGGAGTTTAGCAAAGTAGCTTCATAGCTCTTTTTTGTAATTAATAGCAGTTGGGAGGGGGCTGGTGGTAAATGCAAGCTTGAGTAAGTCGACGTTTCTGAGCAGCCTTCCAAGAAACAAATTAACAGTAAACAAATGTTACTATTACTATTATTAGCAGGATTCACAAGCTGAGTGTGGTTCGGTGAAACACAGCCGCTCCACCGATGTAGCCGAGTGTGAGCCATTGCACCCAAAATTGGTGAAATAGATCTGTAGATGTCAACAGCTTTGTATGCAACTGCTGTGTGATGATCATGAATCCCAGCTGGACTCTGGGATTTCCAACATGCATTTTATTGTGTGTGAGACTTCCCTCTTTCCAGCTCCCAAGGAGAACCTCATGGAAATTGCGGTCCGCAATGAATTTTTCAACAAAGCGTCAGGGTGAGCACATCCAAAACAGAACAAACAGAACGATCTTATCCCACATCACTAAATTACCTATCGAAACAGAATACAAAATAAAATGCAGGTCTCTTACCTGAACTCCCTCAACATAAACAGGAGGAAACGTGCACAAACAAAAATAGCTTCTCACCCCTACCTCCACCAGGACTGCTGAATTTGCAATCGTGAATATCTACAAGTTCTGATCTCCGGGGGCTGCCCTATGTCCTACATCTCTATGTTCCTATGCGTCTATGTTCTGAAAATACATAGAGGAACAGAGGGTTGACTGCCCTATATTCTGAAGCGCCATGATCTGTCTCTGTTCTGTCCACTACATCACACAATCCCTACACACACACACCTTTATGTGACTACTAATTGATTTTGCATATGTATACATCTGAAATTACCCCCATGAACAAGGAATTATAATCCTCTCTCACAAATCTCAACCGCGACAGTGCAACACCGGGAGCACTGAAGCGTCTCTGTGAGACTGTTCACATCATCTACGGGTGGAACAATAAATTATCCATGACTATTATTACAATCCCAAATACCAACAGAAAGTAAGCAGCGACGAAAATAATAGCAATAATATCAATCCAATAATGTTCTTTGAGGGTCGAGAGCTTTTGCACCAGCAGTGTGTTAACCTCCAATGCCCCCCCCTCCGTGTATTTTCAGAACATAGACGCGTAGGAACATAGAGATGTACGAACATATGGATATAACCCTGATCTACAGTCAGACAAGGCACACAATCCGAAATCCAAAACCAAATCACAAAGTCAAATTGATATCCAAAAAGCAGAGGGAAACGTGAAAACGTGCCGCTGTCTTCTGCTGGTGTCCTTTTAAACTTTGGCGCCATCGTCTCAGACACTTCCAGTTCCTGTAGCACACAGAGACAGGTGAAATGTGCCCCCCTCAGTTAAGGAGGGAACGCTGCACAAAAATATATGCTACAGAAAAAATATATTATGACCAGGGAGTCATAATCCACCAGAATCACACTGTGACTCCAGTAAGAGCAAACGAGGTCGACTGTGCATCAACTGTTACGAATGACTGGTGCTCACAGAGCCGAGCTGTTAATAGATACTGCTCTACTTGAGACTTTGACTTTCACTGCCAAGTTTGCTGTTGTAGCTGTTTACAATCTCCCAGAGGCTAACCCTAGCCTTGCCCTTAGCCACTGCTGCAGTGAGAATGACAATCTAAAGAAGTCTGGCTCATTATAATGTCAAATGGGGCCTAGTTGAAAAGAAGACTTGTAACCAAGAGTTTGCTAGACGTCTTAAAGGTGAGTTGCTTCTCCAGAGGATTTCTAGAAGATTTTTTTCCCATACTTTCAGGCATGTTTAAGACGAGAATTGTTGCGGCATGGTAGAAAGTCAGAAAAAAAGCATATCATGAGTACTTTATTTATTGAACCTAACCTAGGCAAAGAAGTCAAACAAATATCAAGAAAGAAATTTCATAGGTAAGTGTGGGTGGTTGTGTACAAGGATGTGTGTGTGTGTGTGTGTGTGCTCAGTGTGAAGGTGCAAATTCATCCTTTGTTATTTTAATCACATTCATCCTCATTGTCATCACCATCACCTGGCTGTTTTAAATAGACAGCTCAAAATGGGTGATTCCTTCCCTCCACCCTATTCTTTTGTCCATTTCATATGTAAAACGTGCTAATGTGCATTAAAAGGACATCTTGAAAGACGACTCGCCCGGGACGGGGATGCTGTCCTGACCAATGTACAGTCCTCCCTCCCTCTTTCTATGAAATAACTAATCCAATGTCATGCATCAAAACACACAGAAAATGGTGTGTGTGTGTGTGTGTGGGGAGGGGGTATTTAGTCACCTCTAAACAAATCAAGAATGAACAATAGTCAAAAATATGTAAAAGTAATGCTGACAGTGAGAGCAATGTTTCCCCCATGGTGTAATCTATACAATTTGATGGAATATTATAACAAATAATGATAATAAATAATAATAAGTAATAATAAAATGAAAAAGGGTATGAGGGAATACCAAATGTATATTAATTACAAAACTATAAATAAATAAATATCGAATTAGATGCAGATATTAGATCGCACACAGCAGGAAAAGAAAAAAGTAGTAGTAATAAAAATATTGAGAGACTGTATGTGTGAGTGTGTGTGTGTGTGTGTTTGTGTGTGTTATGGCAGTGAATAGTGAAGGTTGGCAAGGAGAGCAGTCACATGTGTCACAGGTCAGATAGCGCTGGGTGAGAAGCGTCTGATTCTGATGGGTAACTGTAGGGACGTCCCATTGTAATGAAGTGTAAAAGTAGATTTTTCTAGTGGTTTATGTGGATGTTGTTTTGAGTTTTCCAATAAAGATTGGATGACTTGTCAAGGTCTCCTGCAGAATTAATCATAAATTTCGGTTAAAACAGCCAATTTCATGTCAAACCCAGCACTGAACCTGAGGAAGACATCGTACTACAGTCCGAGGCGAAAACACAATACAACTCTGGGTTTTTTTTGTGGGATCAATAAAGTAAGGTGTCAATCAAATGATGGAAAGGCTTCAAAAATACTAGTTTGCGGCTGGCACGACAAGGCCTGCAAGAGCCACGAGGCAGCACAGTCTGGATGACATGTCATGGGTACTTTAATAAGCTGTACAGATATAAGTTTACATGTCACAATATGGACCCTTTAAAACCCAAATCAACCGGAATAATTCCATCCATTTGAAATCGACAACACGCAGCTTTTCAAATAAACCAACACATGGCGCTGAGATCCCCCGGACCATCTGAACACTGCTTTTTATAACTGGACTTTTAGCCCATGTTTGTTTACTGAAAAGCTTTGTGTTTTCCTCAACAGGCGGCAAAAAGACGAACGAGCTGCTTCCAAATATAGAAGTAAGTCTGTGACTGAACAGGAAGCAGAGCTGGGGTTATTTCCTTATGTACAATATGTTGTGTAGGTTGGT
The DNA here is from genome assembly GCA_029823295.1 of Pseudamia nigra. Classification (NCBI taxonomy): domain Eukaryota; kingdom Metazoa; phylum Chordata; class Actinopteri; order Kurtiformes; family Apogonidae; genus Pseudamia; species Pseudamia nigra. The sequence goes on along the minus strand of JAQQAE010008543.1, from coordinate 11,086 downwards.
GTTATGCAACAGAACAGGCACATCAATACAAATGCCAACTGTTCATATTTTTTATGCCTTTGAACGTCTTTTTCCATAAACCCAACAATGGGTCGTTTTTAACTGACCGAACATTTCATATCATTCCACCTGCATGTGTTGAGTTATTGCACACATTTAAACCTGTACCTGTAGGTTTACTGTTTATTTTTAAAATGCAACTAAGCCTGTGAGATGCCACTCTCCCCTAAAGCTGAATCACTGTTAATTAGCAAAGACATTAAAGTAATCACTAACGACTTTACTAATAGAAGTGGCTATGTTACACGGATTCTAATTAAAACTGAGAAATATTTATTAAGGGATGACATACAGACAACACCTGCGGGTTACAGAGCATAATGCTGCAAAAACAATTAAGAGTGGATCTGTAAAATGCAGATTTGTGCTCAATAAGTCTGATGCAATTTGTTTTTATTTTAAGTAAACACAGAAAGCATTTAAATACCAACATGCATTAAAATCTGTTTATTATATAATGATCTCCTACTTGAACAGTTTGAAATGACATTTTTTTAAAGAACACTCATGTCTGAGTTCCAATTTGTTCATCGTTTGATTTGTTCAATTTTTAATGATTTTTTTTCTTCATTTTTGGGAATGTTTTGTTCATTTTGTTCCTTACTGTGTTGATTTTAGGCATTGAAGGCACGTTTCAGACACAGGAGCTACTCAATGTGCTTTACATAAAACATTTGAGAAAAATAGTTGAATTTGATGCATTTAAAATAAAATTAAACAGACAATTAAACTCAGTGACATTAAGAATACAGCGAAAATGAGAAAGAAAGAAAACGAAAGCTAGAAGATATGAGTCACAGATAAATAATAAATACATAAAATAAAATAATTACCAGTTCAAACAGTGCAGATAAAAGATTAACGTTTCAGTGCTTTAAAGAGCTCAACCATGAAAAGAGGAGAGTTTTTAACCTTAAAAATATAAATATGAATAAAAATATGAACCTCAGAGCACAAACCTCAGTTCTCCTGGTAGCGTCGTCCATGTTTGTTTTTAGTTTCAGTTTATATCGTTACATCACAATAAAAAAAAGAAGAAGAAACTAAGAAAATCATATCAAGTGCCCTGATTTTTCCAGTTTTTTAAAATTGAAATTCAAGCGGTTCAAGTTCAGTAAATAGCTTGAAACGGTACATTATCCTGACCCGGTGCTTGTCAACAGGCATCACCTCGTGACCCACGTTTTTCAGCGGTCGTCAAGTCGCGACAAATTAAAACCAGGCAAATGTATTATTTTTTTTTTGTAAGGTAGTACATGTCATCTGGACATATGCTGAACAACAAAATGCACCTGTTATCCAAAAAAAAATTCTAAAAATGACAACAGTGTCTCTCAACACAATTCAAGGAAGAGCAATAAAATGAGCAAAATTACCTAAATAACAAAAAAAAACAACAATTACAAAAATATTCAAAATGAGGCAAAAAAATTAACAATAATAAACGGAATAAATGAAAATGAACAAAAAATGCACAAAACAAGCAAAGATTTACAAAATAATTAAGAAAATTAACAAGAAACAGCGCAAACAAGCATTCAATGAAGAAAATTTAAATAAGAAAAGGCCAAATTATTAAAAACAATGAACAAAATTAACAATAAAACAAAATAATACCAAATTAAATTCAACGTCAAAAAATAATAAAATATCATGAAATGAACAAAACAATTAAATAAAAAAAATTACATGAACAAAAATGTCCAAAATATATTTTAAAAAATGAACAAAAACAAAGCACAATTTAAGAAAATAATAAACAAAATGAATAAAAATGAACCACAAACTGCAGAAAACAGACCAAGGTTAACAAATGAATCAGAAAATTAACAAAATAAGAACAACATAATAAGGGGGAAAAAAATTAACTAAATTAAACGATAAACCAATAAATAAGCAACATTTTAGTCTAATTTCATTGCAACAGTGACTAAACCCCTTCACGACCCACTCAGACTGAATCCGCAAACCACTTTTGGGTCCTGAACCACCGGTTGAGAACCACCGTCCTACGTTGTTCCCATAATGTAATTTACAGTCAACAATAATAGGTCTACATTTATGTTGTCTACATTATATTTTTGGTTTTTGTTTGACTGTTTATTTGAACAAGAAATAAACAAGAAACACATCCAGTAATATAAGGAAACAACAATAAACACAAGTTTGACACATATTCAGAAGAAGTGGAAAGACGTCGAACCCTTTAAGGCACGACTAGAAATACTAGAAGATTTTATTCATTTTGATTTTGAGCTTATTTTGTTCTTTATGTTGGCCGCAAAAATGAACAAAATAGGTTCAGATCAACTGCTTAACTCATTTCAAGTTAATTTTGTTGTTTATTTTCTTTATTTTGTACATTTTTCTTGATTATGCGAAATATATTTCTTCACTTTTTGGCTTATTTTTTGCTCATTTTGTTTATTTTATTTTTTCTTGCCCACTTTCTTGATTATTTTGTTCAATCTGACTAATTTTCTTGACTCTTCAGTTTGTTTTTTCCCCTCATTTTTCCAGTTGTTTTCATTTTTTTTCTTCCTTTTTTGTTCCATTCTCAAAAACTTCTTGAATATTTTGCTCATTTTGTTCATTTTCTTGATTAGCTTGTTCATTTTGCTTCTGATTTTGCTCATTTTCTTGACTTTTTCTTCATTCTTCAATTAGATTTTCTAACTCAAATCACTTTTACTCCTTGTCCTTATTATTTTGTACCTTTTGCTTCTTACTTTGCGCCTCTTCCTGATTATTCTGTTCCTTTTAAGCCAAAATACTCACAAACTTAATTCAAAAAGCAAAGGAAAATGCAACAAGTCAGTAACTGCCAGCAACCGGAGAGGACACCATACATGAAAGGGTGAAAGGTCAAAAATAAGTGGGTTAAATAAATGAATGATTGAATGGATGAAAATTTATTGAAGACAAAAACCAAAACAGAAGCATCATACAGCTTCGTTCTCATGGTTGGGTGCATTGTGGGAGCCAGTACCTCACCTCCTCCAACCACACACACCTCTTCTTCACGTCCATGTCAGCGTGAATGGGTCGACCCGGAGCTGTTTTTTTTCCTGACATGCACCCGGAGCTCGACTCTACTTCCTGACGAACTCGGGAGGAGGTGGAGGTGAGTCACACGAACGTGGCCCGGCGCTGACGTGCAGAACCGACAGAACCGAACGGGGGCGCCGCTTCCATGTGCACGACCCGTGTGAGGGAAGTGCTCATGCCAATTGTACTGCACGTTAAGGTGTGATTTTGCTCATTACCATTATACACTGTCATCAGAAGTTTGGACAGACATTCTCCCTCTGTGTTTTTTCCTTATATATATTTTAAAGGTCATTCTGAAGATTGTACGTCTTTCACGCATGGTGTCCACTGCGCTGCCCTGTAAAGACAAACTGACAGTAATGAGGTGACTGTGTATTTATAGTTATTACAAAGTCGTGGTGAAAAGTCGGGGAGTATTTTGAGGTAGAATGAAGAAAATAATCAGGAAAAAGGAGCAACGCAAGAAGCACAAAGGTACAAAATGGTAAGTAAAATGAACGCCAGACGAGAAATCAACAAAATAAGAAGCACAAAGAACGAACCAACAAAGAAAACAAACCAAATTAGGTGAAGAAAAATACACGATAGGAAACAACATAACATGAAAAATGATGAAAATGAGCAAAACAGTCACCGAGTTGCAAAGGAAGAAAAAATAAGGACTGTTACCAAAATAATCAAGTAAATGAATCAAATTGGATGCAAAAAGGAAAAAAAACCAAAAAATATTTCATTGTTTGGTGAGTTACTGCACTTTGCCTTTGTATGGCAGTATAGTTATTCATCCAAATTAAAGCCAACAAAAAAAATACTAAATAAATTTATACCACAAGATTCAAAATGTCATATCATGTTTTTTTTTCTACTTTGCACAATCATATTTAGCTTTGTAGCTACGTAAATATGATTTACAGCGTCATCAGGTCCTAAAAGTAGATAAAGAGAACCCAATGACACAAAGGGGAAAAAAATTACTCTGACCTGAATGCATTCAAAATTTTGGGAAAAATTGAACGGAGCATTTGATTTGAGGAAAGTCACCAGCATTCCACACTCAAAACTGTTCTCTAGACAGGGAAGGGCTACGTATATCATGTTGCAGCAACGCTGGTCCACATTTCTGTTAATATAAACAGTTATGTGGAAGATGAATTGACCTCCAAAAGGCATAAAGTAAAAATAAAACAGTCTTTTGCAACATTTTAAGCAATATCGGTGTATTATTTATGTTTTCAAAAATATTAGCGTAGTGGTCAAGATAAGGAGAGAACACCTCAGATTGGTAGAAAAGCAAGTTAGAACCGTGTTTGACTGCAAACGTCCTCCAGTAGCTTCTGCAGATTATGGAATTATGTTCAACTGTTCAGCAACACCTGAACAAATGCAGCCGCCACGGAAGAGTCATCAGAAGAACCGCTCCTGCGTCTTCACCACAAAATTCAGTTTGCTTAAAATATTACAAAAAAGTGTTTCAACTTGATGCCTTTTGGAGATCATTTCATCTTCCACTTGCTTAACACACACACACACACACAAATGAAGAGTGAAGAGCCACTACACTACAAACACATGTAAAAATAAAAAATCAGCTCTTTTACAAACCCATTTCCAAAACGCTCAAGACACAAATACAAACAGAATGTGATAATTTGCAAAACCCTGAAGCCCCTTATTTTATTGAAGAAAGAAACACAAATAAAACATACCAGCTGCTGAAACTGAGAAATACAGCACATAAAAAAATGAGTCAGAGGCAAGAAAATACTGAAAATATTATGAAGTGCTTAAAGAAGACACCTGGTGGATTGTCTCACAGTTAATGAAGTAAACGGGCAAAAGGTTAACCTGACTGGATATCTGGAGTCTTTCTGAAGGAAAGATGGTGACATGTTCTATTATTTGTCAGCACACTTTTACTGACTTGAAGAATAATGTTTCTCAGCAAAAAAGCCCTTAAGAATTTGGGAGTTAATTCTAAAATGAAGAGTCAATGAATAAAGCACAAAAGCAGTAGGTGATGACTCAGAAGACCTCATTTATTTTAACAGATACTCTGCACAGATTCCAACAGCATGGCTTAGCAGTAAAACAGTGCTGCTGCAGTTCCGACTTCTCACTTACTGAAAATTTGAAAACATTATGAAATGTAAAATACAATAAATGAAACGCAGAGGAGTGAAGTTGGGACATTGTGTAAAACAGAAATAAAAACAGGATACAATGATTTGCAAATCCTTTTCAACCTCTACTCAACTGAATACATGACTCAACTTTGTTATTATTATTTTTTTTTGTTACAAATATTCCCTCTTTTTTAATTTGTTGCCTGGAGCACATTCCAGAAGAGCTGGGACAAGGTCATGTTTACCACTGTGTTCCATCACCTTTACCTTTTAACCACACTCAGTAAGTGTTTATGAACTGTGGACACTTATTGCTGACACTTTGTAGGTGAATTTTTATCCCATTCTTGATTGATGTACGACTTCAGAGTATCAACAGTCTGGGGTAGATGTAGAGATGAACCGTGTTACTGGCAACGGTTTCCTGAAGTGTTCCCGAGCCCACGTGGTCATGTCCTTTACACAATGATTTACACGTTTTTAATGCAGTCAGGGATCGAAGGTCATGGAAATTCAATGTTGGGTTCCATCCTTCTTCTTTTATATCCAATCATGACACTCACCAGTTTCCAATGAACCTGTTCACCTGTGGAATGTTCCAAACAGGTGTTTTCGAGCATTCCTCAACTCTCCTGGTCTTCTGTCGCCCCTGTCCCAACTCTTCTGGAACGTGTTGCATGTGTCAAACTCAAAATGAGTGAATATTTGCAAAAAACCCAACATTTTTTCAGTTTAAACATTAATAAACCATGTCTCTGTAGTGTATTCAACTAAATATGGAGCTTCCAATCATTATATTCTGTGATACAACACTGAAGTAAATATGACTCAGTTTTTTTGAAACACGTTGCTGCCATCATTTCAAATTAGCACGCAGTGTTCAAATAACACACGCCATCATTTTAACATGGGTTTTAATGTTTTACAAATCAGCACATTCTGATACAGTGACTCAACTTTACTGGAAGCCAGGCTGTAAATAAGAGCTGAGCCCTGAGGCATGAAGTGTGTGTCGCCTTTATCTGATCATTATCGGACAAATCATACCCGTTACCTCTGAATTAATCAGCGTTATGATCCTCCTGTAACTACTTTTGAACAAATAGGAGCTTTTGTGTCCAAACGCAGCCTGCAATTAACATGCACACCTTGGAAAAGCCTCAATGCGATGAGGGAGTTAATTTATTCCCTTTCCAGAAAGACAACAAAGGATGGATTTCTGTCTGCCTTCGCCTTTGTCTTATTTCTCTCATTAGGAATGCACAGCGTCTGAATATTTACTAAGGACAGGTCAAGACCATTCGCTAGAGACCTGTTGTGTCCCTGTGGAGCAGAATAATGAAGAAACCAATTTCCTTTTTTGTCAGAGCTATGTGAACCATGTAATCAGCAAATCCTGCCAAAACACCCTTCAGGAGGGAAGGACGGGGAATTTCATTTTAAGGAAATATTGGAGCTTCACGACGTTTATTGCCTTTGATTGTCATCTTTTCTAAATGAAAATTTTCTGTGCCTCATGACATTATAACCCAGCGTGCTATCCATTGCCACGTGAATCCTGCATTGGCAACTTTCACAAAGCTCTTTTCATCTGCTTTAACATCAGATATCAGGATTCAGATGAAGAAAGGAAACACATTTGCAAGTCACCTTTACTCTTCACCCCCGGAAACTAAAGAGAGAAGAGGCGAATGGAAATGAATTAACAACTTATAATGACAAGGATGCTTTATTAGAGTTTCTCGGAGAGCTTCCCTCCCGGTGTGGGCTGGAGAATCGGTGAAATCGCCCTCCCAGGTGTTGCTCTGCCAGATGGGCTCGGAATTGCAATGATAATGTATTCCCCCAGCGTTGGCTCTGTCTTTGAAAAATGTTAGTGCTGTGAGAAGATGGCCTTGCGCTGTTTGAAAGGCAAGCCGCAGGGGGGACAGATGCTCTGATATTGCAGCGGGGGTATAGCTGCAGGGCCTCGCGGCAGTTCTCAGCCTAGCGGGGTGGAAGTTTGCTTGAGTCACGCCTACATGACTCAGCGGGGGGAAGCCGGCAAATGGCAAAGCAACGAACAGCGGCGTGCTCCTCGGGTCACATCGCCGCATTTCCCCACGAGGGACGATTTGATCACAGGCTGCACTAATTTGCCACGGTCAGGAAGTTGGTTTGTCGCCCTGTGCTTTGTTGTTCTTCAAACACATGCTGAAAGGAGTCTTTTTCTTAGACCCCGACAAAACAAGAGAGTACAAAAAACAAATCCGCAACATTTAATGAGTTTGCCTCCGCTGACACTGGTTCTCATACTGTACCTGCACAGCTCAGAGTCAAAACAAACTGTTTACAAGAAATCTTTGTGTACACACTACCAGTCAAAAGTGTGGATATGCCTTCTCCTTCAGTGTTTTTTCCTTTATTGCTATTATTTTCAACATTGTACATTAATAGTGAATACATCCAAACTGTGAAAGACCATCTACAATACTGTACTCCATAATACCATCCAATTATGTAGTAAACAAAAAGGTGTTGACATGGAATGAATTTCAATTCATAGATGTGCCTTGTCAAATCAATGCTACTACAACTACTGTACAAATCCACATTACGATAAACAGTGAAGTAAAGACAGAAGACAGTCCGTCATTAATTCAAGAAATGAAAGTCAGTCAACCTGGAGAATTTCTAGAGCTTTGAATGTGGTTCTAAGTGTATTCACCAAAACCATCAAATATTACAAAACTGTCTCTAGTGAGGGCCGTCGCAGAAAGGAAGAGCAGGAGCTACCTCCGCTGCAGAGAAGACAGCAAACTCCTCGGTGTTTCTGCTGCTAAACTATTTTGACTGTATCACCTCATCTTTGATCTACTGAGACTTTTATGCATCACATTTTGTGCCATAGATCATTTCAAAGAATAAAACAATCATTGGGCACAGTTGCAGCTTCAAATCTAAAGGAATCTGGACATTAGATCAAATATCTGTGATGTTTTAAGACCTGACAAATTCAAATCTAACACTTTTAGACTGGTGATGCCTTTGCAAATAGAATTTAAGTCAGATAAGACACGAGGGACCAGAGCCAGAAAAAGTTTGCATCACTGTGTGTTAAACGTGAGCTAAAGCAATGCAAAAAGCTTCTAATTTGCAAAAACACATCTGTTTAAACTTACATTTGGATGACTTTACCTTTTATGATTCAGTTGTGATTTTTATGTCTTATTCTATTTTTATTATGATTTTATTGTTTATCTTTTAGCATTTGGTTGTAAGGCACTTTGTGGTTTTTATTTTGAAAGGTGTGATTATAAATAAAACTTGACTTACTTACTGAGCAGTGAGCATCAAGGTTGCAGCTGTACCATCTGTAAGGATGCAAATGAATGCAAGTGAAAGAATATTCATACATTTGTCACAAAACATTTCTCACACATCACATTTTGAACCTGGCGTGCAGCAGCAGAACACAGCACTGATGATCACCAGATCCTGACGATCGGGGGTTAATAAACTGACCCGCTGTGCTGTGGGTACGTCCCAGTCATTTCGAACCTGCCCGAATTACAGACAAAACTAGGAAATGACCAGAGGTGTTGGTCAGTTTACAAAAGTAAAGAAATGACAGAGGCCATACATAGTTATTCTTTATGAGGTCATCACTGGGAGTAGGTTTACACAGACTGTGTCTCCATCAGTGTGAGTACCACGGATGAGGATGACATCTGTTCAAACAGGTCATCACAGTGACAGAATCAACACCGATGAGCTCCTCGTTGTGGGAAATGTCCAGTAGATTCTTCTGTCCTTGACAGATTTAAATCCTCTTGGTGCCTCTGACCCTGCAGATATTCCTACGATGTGCGCATCAAACTCTTCCGCACTCTGTCTGTTTGTTGTAAAGGCTATAAATATGAGTTACTCTCTTAATCAATCACGATGTGTTTTTACATGAGAGACAGCGTCAAATTTGCAATTCCTGAAAATTTCCTAACAAACCAGCATGCCGATGTATGGAGAAACACAGGACTGTGATATAAAATGAGCAAACAGTGCTAATGTTCAGCTCCTTGTGAGCATTTTCCCCCTGCATATTATTGGTGCTAACTCTTTAGTTCGCAGGTAGGAAGAAAGGAACCGACTGCCCACACTGAAGTGGCATCATTTCCATTGCAATTAAGAGCAGTCGTCCATTTTTTGTGGATCTGGCTCTACAAGATTATAGTGAAGACACCTGGCATTTGAAGAATGGTGCAACACATAAACTGCTCAGCAATTACATTAAAGTGCATACAGCAAGTAACAAAAACAGGCTATGATGCAAAAAGTTTAAGTCTTAACTTTTATTCGGACTGGAAAAACAAATGTTTGAATGCTATTAATTGCTCATGGATCGGCTCTAGTTTTCAAAACAGTCCAGTGCAGAGCAACTCGATGCACAAGCCAAATGGCTCCAGTGTGTGATCTCAAAAAGCCAAATGTGACTTTGGAGCTGCAGAGGCGTCTTGCTGTTCAACTGCTTTCGAGCCAGATGGTGAAAGGGAGCATCTGTGTCACCAGGCCACAGACACAGCGAACACTCCCAGTCTCTGTGTTCGGCCTGTTCCAAGACACCTAACTAGTTCCTCTTCAAAACATTTCTACCCCAAAAACTAGTTATTTCATCCTTTGTTTTCTCCAGATTGAATATTTTTGTTCGCTGGTAGTTTCAGCTTCTCCTTCAGCCTCAGAAGCTTCAGTTAAAGCCCCCCCAAAATTAATCTATTTTTATTTTCACTGTTGCAGATGATTCATGGGTTTACAAAATTATTTTCCGCCTGCACGAGCAGGATAAAATGTGATCCGGGAGTACAATATACGAAAACAATGACAAAAAGCAGCACTTGCAGGGTCGTCAAAGTGCCATTTTTGTTTATAAAAGATATTTTAAGTGAAATAAGGCACCGCTGGCAGGATTTAAATATTACAGCAAAGAGACAAACAAGTTACACTATGAATATTTATTGCTCAGTGAAAATGCAAGTCAAACTTTTTCCACCAATTCAACATTTTTTAACATTCTCATTCCACCAGAGATTAATAAGCAGTAAATTTGGGTTTGGAATAATGAGTAAATAATGTTAGCGGCTTTATTAATACCAAGAGACAAAGTGGGTTGTGTTAACATTCAACCAAAAGCAGCCAAGTGCACAGTCAAGTAATAGTGTAGGAATCAAAATGTACTCTCAGTAAGTGTATGAAAAAGAATAAAAATGATTTAAATGTTGGAGCGGATTATCAACCGTAGTAATAAATAATGAAACTAAGCATGGAGGCAGTTAAAGCCTTGAGATAAAAGAGGACATTGGTGATTCACTGACACAGAAACTAGAATTGTACTTGTTAGAGTTGCAGATGTTACAGGCCTCAAAGTGTGAAGATATTACAGGAAAGACGAGACAGGAGACGTTAGTCGTGCTTTGTTAAGCAGCTGCTGTCCATGTGATTTATTTTACAGCATTTAGAGATTTCACTTTTGTTTAAGTTTCTTTCACTTCATCTTACATAACACTACAGTGTACCAGCTTCACAAAAAACCAAATGAAAATGAAAGTGAGACTACATCATGCACATGTAAATGTATGTCATCTGACGTCAAACTCAAATTGTCAGTGTTGATGCATCCTGCGCTATTTTATCTTAAGCAGGTTCAACAAATAGCTTTTTATTGTGAGTAAGTTCACCTCACCAAGTTCACAATTCTCCTCTAAAACAAAACTATTAAATGCAAACACATACAAGATAAGTCGAGGCCGCCTACCCTGAGCCGCTGGTTCTGCTGGAGGTTTTTCTCTTCTGTTAAAAGAAGTTTTTTCCTCCCCCCTGTC
>JAQQAE010008542.1:0-15146 GCA_029823295.1 Pseudamia nigra | reverse complement strand
GTGGTTTCTTTCTTCTTCAGGACATTCCAAATGGTTGTACTGGCTATGGCCAATATTTGTGCAATGGCTCTGATTGAGTTTACGTCTTCTCTCAACATCAAAATTGTTTGCTTTTCTCCCATAGACAGCTCTCTGGTCTTCACCTGTTTCACTATAAACGCAGTCTGCACAGGCAAAACCCAAAGCTGAAACTGAGAGCAAAATACACCTGTCGCTCATGTTACAAAGATTTTGCTCACTTGAAAAATGGGTTGGTTCAAACAAAAGGTGCTATCTTCTAAGTTCTTTACTGTAACTGATTTTGATGTAAATACCTGAAAATAGAAGCTGAAATACTGATCTTTTGTCTCGTATTCATCGTTTGATGTCAAGCCCTTATGTTTTCAGTGAACAGCAAAAGTTCCAATAGTTTCGGAGGGCAATGAATGTGCTCTTAAAGCACTTTTAGTAAGGTTCACCACTGTTCCATATTTTCTCCATTTGTATCTAATAGTTCTTACTGTGCTTCACTGGAGTTCTAAAGCATTAGGAATGGTCTTTCCAGATTGACTGACATCAATGACTCTGTTTCTCATCTTTTCTTGAATTTCTTTAGATCATGGCATGAGCACTTTCGCAGACAGGTTCATTCTACCTACACAATTTCTTGATTCAACAGGTCTGGCAGTAATCAGGCCTGGGTGTGACTAATAAAATTGACCTTAGCTTTTCAAAAATGTGATTAATCCCAGTTAACTTCTGATTTAGCAAGAGGAGAGCACATACTTTTTCACATCGAGCCTGGTAGGCTTGGATAGTGTTTTCCTTTAACACAGTACATGAGGTCATCATTTAAAAATTGCATTTTGTATTTACTCTGGCTATCTTTGTGCAAATACTTTTCATAGTGTTGTAATCAACACAGTACTTCAGATTTTTTTTAAACACTGCCAAGAATGTTTGTCATAGTACCTCTAAATGCTGCACTGCAGGCGGTTATTGTCTGAGATTATCACTACAAAAACGTTACTTAACTTCCTGCTCGACAAAAATCACTGCCCATCCACAACGCCATCCATCTTCATTTCCTATCATGGCTCACTGACAGGGGTTTCCATCATGTGTCATTATTGGTGCATGAGGCAACTCAGCAGAACAATCCGCCACTCTGGGAGACGCATCAATCACACACTGCTTGTCCTACCGTGACAGCTACGAACTGAGGCAACAGGCGCTGTGTCCCACCATAAGGACACCCTTGATCCGGAGCTCAATCAGTCCAAGTGCGCCCAGGCTGGATACAGTCAGCAATTAAGATTAGAAACTGAATATGTGACAGCCTTAATACATGAGTGAATGGCTGTCAGACTGTACTTTGTTTGACAACATCAATGGATAAAGTAGGAATAACTGTCAGAGCAAAGCATGAGCAGAGACAGGTGTTATGGCCCTGCAGCTGGAGAGAAAAGCACTGGAACAAAAAGATGTATACAACATAAAGAAGACAAGACAGTATCGTAGAGACATACCTCAAAACATACTGCCAACTAGGAAATATGGAAACAGTAGTTGTTAACCACGAGCATTCACATTATAAGTACTTCACTGTAAACATCAGAAGATATTGAAGCTTTGTTGTACAAGATGCAATGTGCTTGGTAAGAATTATTTAACTCATGAAAAGTTAAATAATACTGAGTTATTTTTAGTCGCTCAAAATCAAACTTCTAAACCATCCACATCAGCTCTCAAAATTTCAAAATTTCTCAGAATTTAGTGTTTCCCGTGATGGATGCTAATGTTACTGCTTTCTTAAAACTTTGCCATTAATTTTATTAAACAACAAAACAGAATTAAGATTCATCAAGAGTTTCTCTTTTGTGTGGCTGTTGGCCTGAACCATGCTGAAACACAACTGCTACCCCACCCCCACTACCTCGCTGGTCCACACACACACTGACTGAACTCCAAATGTTCTGAGACCACAATACCACATATACAACTTGATTGATTTTGTGACTTATGTTTGAGTTGTTGTTGGTCACATACACACTTCCACTGGATTTCCCCATTATGTACAGTGGCCATTTTCCACTAAATCATAACACCTGCATGTCGAGGTTTCAAAGTGGATGGGTTCACTGTCATTACTCAAAACGTCTGCACTGTAGGCATGAAACGTGCTTGGTCATGGTGTAGATTGGCAGTATGAGTACGCCTTTAGAAGACAAGAAACGACACACATTAACTCTTGACAAGTCACACATAGGATTTGAAAACTATTCCTGGTGAGAAAATACCATGTGCACAAAGCTGCCATCAAAGCTAAATATGTCTACTTTGGGCAATCTAAAATACAAAACATTCTGGGTTGTTTAATACTTTGTTGTTTACTTTGTAATTCCATATATGTTCTTTCACATGGTTGACACATACAGTGTTGGCAGTGATAAAAATAAAGAAAAAAACACTGTAAGAGAAGGTGTGTCCAAACTTTTGACTAGTAGTGTATTAGATAGTATGATGTCACACAATGCAATGATCCTCCCATACATGTAGACCTTGGACACCTCAAATGTTTTTCCTTTCTATGAATTTGACATGAATTCTTTTTGAAAACCTGTCACACTCTCAAACAATTACAGCAAATTGTGTGATTAATTAGTTCACTTTTAGTAAAATAAATGGGAAAAGACAGAACGTGGAGGTAGTTATTATTAGAACTGTGTGAGACGTCGGTGAGGCTTGACTATTAGAGCGTTAAAGTCATGGTATTGCAGCCCCAGCCTCATTGATTTAGTTCAAGTTCAGTACCAAACCACAGGAGCAATCCTCTGTGATACATGCTGTGTTAAAAATGCTGTTCTATTTTAAAACATAACAGGTTAAAAATAACAGTGATGATGTATGATTAAGCTTCCTGAGTTTCCAGTCAAGTGGATCAATCAGAGAGCAGCAGCCATCAGGGAGTTTGAGTTGACATTCCAGACGAATTTCACGGACATTGTGTATTTCAAATAAATAAAAGTATGAGTTGGAGAAGCATGCTGATAAAAATGGAGAATAAAAACAGAGTGTTGTTGGGGGTCATCTCTTTGATCTAAGCTGTCGTGACTTGGTTTGACTTCAATTAAATCGTGGGGGAGGTTTCCCAGTCAATCTGTGATCTTTATCAAGGCGCTGCCTCTCAGATCTCTATCTGTCTGCGCGACCCATGGGAAATGGAGACGACTTTCATGACAATGGTTTGGACTCAATGCTATTTCTGGCTGACTCCTCTCCCTCCTCTGCCGAACAATGCTGTGACTCTATTGACAACCTCAACCTTGAGCACGAGTCCCAAACTTGATGTGTTCCACCCGCCACACCCCACCCTCCACTGCCTCGCTCTCTCTTTAAGGTTACGCATTCAGTATGGAGGTTGAATTTCTTATTTTTCTGCAGGAAATGAGTCATTCATTGCTCAGCTCACCTGGGAAATTTTGCAGTGTGCCATTTGATCATTCATCACTCATTCATGACTCAAGGAAAAGTATTGTACCCCTAAAAACACCTCGTTTTTAGCTGCAGAAGGATATTTGACAGCGAATTTAAAATTATAAGAATAATGTACAGTGCATGAACCAGACTAAACATAAATTCACACCAGATGTATAATGATTATTGCATTTGAACCATAATGTGTCCATCCGTATGATATACAGTATGATTAATTACACCAAATATATAGTAATTTGATCATTTAGTATCATTAGATATAATCAGTCTAGACCTGCCTGTCTCTCATTTTATGTTCTTTTTTTTTTGTTGCTTTTTTCAATTATTTTGATGTTTACTGTTTATTTTGTTCCAATTCTGGTCAATTTTGTTAAATTGACTCATTTTTGTTTTGATTATTTCGTTCATTTCTTTCCTTACTTTGTGTTCACTTTGCAAATAATTTTGTTATGTTCTTCAGTTTTTATTCATCTTTGTTCCATTTATTTATGAACTTGTTAATTTTTGTTCATTGTCTTGATTATTTTTGTTCTTTTTTGTTCTTTTTGTGGATTTGTTTTTTGTTTTTTTGCATATTGTATTAAATTCACTTTGTGAGTACAGTAATTTGTTCATTTTTTAAATTGTTTTTCTTCATTTTTGGTTTGTTTGTTGATTTTTCAGTTTTTTTCTTGTTGTTTTTTATTCATTGTTTTGTTCATTTTCTTCATTCTGTTTATTGTACATTTTGTTCATTTATTGCTTATATTGCTTATTCTGATTTCATGTTGCAAACCCATCTTATTGCATCTCATTAGTTTTTACATTGTAATTTAAATCATCTTGGCTCTGACTTGTGCACAATAATTTTGCTCTAACCATAGTCATGTTAAACCTCTGTTCCCTGTTTTCAACCTGACCGCTTTGATTCATCCCCACACACCTACACACATGCTGTGCAGCTGTTGGGAGTGTCGTGCTTTTCTCGCAGTCATGATTGGTGCGTTCCTCCCCAACTCCCTTAATCTCTGTCTCTCCTCCCTCACTAGACTCTGTCCTCTGATGGTTAATTACATGCTTTGATCTGAGTTTGTTCCATCTGCGTGATATTTCACATGCTATAATTGCAGTGAATATTCACAAGGTCTGTCAGATGTGCTGCCGACCTGCTCCACTCAGCTCAGTTTAGGTAGAGGTTTGTCTATGTGCTTAGAAACTGTTTTGCATTAAAAATCACATCAAGATGTAGAAAGTAACACATTCACCAACGATGTTTAAATGACAGAACTGGAAGCAGAATAAAAGAATCAACCCCATGGACCTGAAGAAAATAAAATCCACTATTACAAAATCAATTTCTTCAAATATTCCCTCAGCCCAGTCTTCACTCCAACCTCATGCACTTATTAGACACATGAGAGCAGTATATTTCCACTGCATTCAGCCTACAGTACTTCAACATCCAGATGAAAATACTTTACTAGTTACATAAGAACTGTATTTTGGTGACGACTGAGTTTGAAATAAATATGGCCCAGTGCAAACTAATATATCAGACTAAACTGTATTTAATTGGAGAAATTGTGCTGAAAATAATGAGTTCCTCAGTGTAATTTCAGTTGCTTTCAATTTGATATACAGATTTGTAAAATACTTGACGCTTGGTAATTAATGACAGTATTCTACAGTATGGTCTGGTAGTTCCATGTAAACCCTTGTTCAAAATACTGGGTATCAAGTGAAGCCAAAGTGGAAGTGTCCTAAAGTGCAATTAAAATCACTGCCCATGTCCTGAATTCCTAGGCTAAAGTTTTAGCCTCAGAGTGATTTAAAAAACTAAACTGATGCGGTTCTTTGTTGTTTTGATATTTGTTCAAAAATATTAAAACTACTGTATTTTTGTTGCTTTAAGCTTTTCAAATTTCACTTCAAATAATTTATTTTCACTGCTAGATTTTCATGAACTGTACTCATTTAAACTCTTTTACACCAACAGGGAGCTGGGACAGTTCCCGTTCCCAAACCTCGTTCTGAGCATTTACACCAAAAATGAAGAGGTTCAGGACATGGAAAAAACATAGGTTCTTCTCTTGACCCAAAGTAGGTTTGTGAGAAATAACAAACAAATTATAATATACTTAAGGATTTGTAAGGCTACACAAAGACACCGTTAGTCTTCAGTTTACTATATGAAACCAAAGTTGCAGGGAGCCTGAACAGTTAATTCGGTATATAAGGCGCCATAGTTTTCCTAAAATTTCTTCCTAAGAAACTAATAAGCCCCTTAAAATCCTCCTCACTTTTTGGTGGAGTTTATCCACCAAAAAGGCAGCATATTAATTTAACAATCCCTCCACACACCTGTAATGTCAGTGCGATAGCTTAAACATATTGGAACCACTTTTGTTGCAACATGAAATGGTTACTAACCACTATCGGATCTTCATCCTGTTAACTTTTGGAATGATTGTCACTGCCGCTTCTAAACAGAAAACACACGATAACTTGAATGTGTTGGACCCAAGCTGCACTTGAAACATTCTATGTTTATTGAACATTATCAGATGTCAACTTTTGGGATAGGTTTCACTACAGCTTTTCAATGGAGGACCAACGGATTGGAACGAGAAACAGTATGATAAACTGATGTCCAATCCAGTCTATTTGAAACTTCCCTGTATTACTGATGACTATATGACTATATAGTCTGATGACTGATGACTATATTATCTCCACCCTGTAAGCTTATGGAATATTTGGCACTACTACTGTACTTTTAGGAAGATAAGATGCAAAAATCTGCTTTTCTGTCACAACCTTTTTCCGCAGAATTCTCCAGTTTGTAACGTTTTGAATATAAATCATCACAGTGACAGACAAATTCTTGGTACAGTTTGTCACATTTTTTGAATTGATAAAATAGCAAAAACATAAAAAGGCATTTGTCCACTCTTGTTCTATTGTTTAGAAAATCAACATGAAAATCAACTTCACCAGGAGAATGGTTGACGATATCGCTACTTCCTGGTTACAGAGTTTTACCAAAGGCCCATTTTCACAAACTAACCAGCTTGTACGTTATCCCTTACTCACTTTTCCTGTTCCAGGGAATTCATAGTAGAGAAACGGTTTGATACAATATGCTATGATCATCTGTTCAGGTGAAATTTTTATAAATAGTTTTAAATACAACCTCAAAGATGATGGCAGAGTTGAAGCAGTCTCTTACATCTTACATCTCTTACATAAGGGCTACAAACACCACACAATACATTTGAGTTTATCTGTGATTACAGGATGTATTCACTTACAGCCTTAATTTTTGCAGCTAAAAAGCTTTTTGAGTTTGAGTTTATCTTGTATTTGCAAGTAGTTTTTTGTCAGGAGAAGATTTCAAATGTACATGTTACACCAACTCAGAGAAAGATTCCATTGTTGCTGAAATAGAAGTTGTGCTACTGTTAGATTTTATGTGAAAACGGAGGCTGCTGGTGCTACTGTTTGTAGGTACATGTTTGAGTAAAATTAACATTTTTTGGTAATACAGTACACTACTGACAATATTTCTCCAAAGCATCAAGTAGAGTTCAGAAATGAATATTTGATGATGGAATGACCCAAGCTTCCACTATAGTCAAAGTTCAAGTTTCAAAGTTCCAGCAAATAACAAATGAAGTACATTTTAATTGGTTTTAAAAATGTCAGAAAAAGGTGAAACACAGATTTGAATCTAAATGCTTAAGATGACTTTGTCAAATTGGTTCACAGTCCAAGTATATTCAGTTAACTGTCAGAAAAAAAAAAAAAAAACATAATTTAGATTTTCACTGCAGGACTTTTTACCATAAAAATATACCCAGAAGCTATTGACTAATCACTAAATATTAGCTGTAATAGTTAACTAGGTACTGTAGGTTGGGGATATCGTTTGACAAGTTAGAAATGGTAAAGATTTGAGATTTGTTTTCCATTGTTAGATTTCATGACAACTTAGTGTGTGATTTTGTAACACTATGTGGGGAGTTATCACTTGGCAGTTGTTGAATGTGGTAATTCTTCTAAACTTATCCTGTGAAGCAGAGGTAGCTTTTGGTCGTCCTATTCTGGGACCGTCCTCACCAGGGACAGATTCATCAGTGTTTGATGGTTTTGGTGACCACATTTGGGGACAAATTTTCCTCTTGACTGACCTTCATTTTTAAAGTATTGATGGACTGTCTTTTCTCTTTACTTAACTGTTTCATTCCATAATATGGATTTGTACAGCAGTTGTACTGGCACTAGTAAGGCTCTTGACGCTGTGCCTACCCTTACTTTGCACAAGACAACTGATGGTCTAAAACACATTAAGAAGACACAATATTGCACAAACTAACTCTTGACAAGGAACAGCAGTGAATTGAGAACCACTGTGGACAACTACCCTGTGAATCTAATGAAATACTAAGAAAATATAAAAATGTTAAATATGACAATAAGCAAGTTGTACATCTGTACAAGCACGCTTTTTTGGGGTTGCTGACTTTGGCTGCCAAACACTCCACACTGATGCACAGTTGATACGGATGATAAGGACAGGTGACCGACTGCATCCTTAATCATCGTTAAAATTCATCTTTAAGCTGTTTGTGAGTGACAATCTGTTCACTGTGTTGGATATGGTTGTTTCAATGATCATTACAAGCTACAACAGTGTAAAAAACATCACAATCGCACCACAAGATATAGTATCAGTGAACAGTGTACAAGTAAACCACTGTTTGTTCTCTAATACAACAGTAGTTTAATACTGTAAAAAAGACCATGATGGATGAAAAATGTGGATGAAAGCAGTAATTAAATTAAAACTTTATCAAACCTAATTGCGTCTCCGTCCTGTTCATAAATTTCATCCAGCTTGTAAATATGCCAACCATCATTAGACGTAATTGTTGAGACATCAAAGTAAGTTGCAGTTATGCCAATAAGGCATAGAAAATTCCTATATTTTTAGTTCCTATATTTTTGACAATTCGTCCACCTGTTAAATTGTAGATGTCATGAATTTCTGTGCCTTCCACTTTCAGTATATATCTGTAGTCCTGTGTGACTATTGCCTACTGTGCCTCCTTTGCCAAAATACAGGGTAACTTCTGTATTGTTGCTGCATTTACAAGGACAATCAGTTCTTTTTTCATTTGAGTCTGATCTATACTGGTCTTGGATGTTATTCACAATCCGCATCGACTATAAAATTTATTGTCAAATCATCAAATTTTCAAAATTTGAACTGATCAATACCGCACATACTGCTATTGGTCTCTGTTATTTTAAGTTCAAATTGGTAGTCAAAATCCCATAATGCACCATGAAGACTGAGATGTGCATCTCACTTATTGTGTTTGACATGGTCTGCAATGTTGACAGAGTAAATGTGATGTTTATGATGAACTCAATGAGGAGAGGAGACATAAAACACGACCGGACCTGAAACAAGGAGATTTGGGATTTTCTGAACTGAACATATACCACATAACTGTCTAAACTCACTGTTAGTGTAGCAGGTCTCTCACTGTTCATATGGCTGGCCTAGGGGTTACCGCACCTAACATATGCCGGATGTGACACTTCCCTCTTTCCCACTCCCATGGTTGGCCATTGATGATAGAATATGCAGTCCAAACAGTAAATTTATTTACACAAAATAGGTAAAGATCGTCAGGGCAAGCACAGCCAAAACCACAAACAAAAAAACCCTTTTCCCACACAGCTAAATTACAATGATGAGAACAAAATAGCAAACAAAATACAGGCTTCTTACGTGGACTCCCTAACCATAAACAGGAGAAAATGGTGCATGAAAAAAAAAGCTTCTCACCCTACCACCACCAGGACTGCTAAATTTAGAATGTGAATATGTACAAATATATTTACAGAATTATTTACAATAATTCCAGTCAGATAAAGCACACAATCCAAAATCCAAACATAAAAGTCAACAAACCATTCAAAGTCTAAACCAAAATCACAGTTGAATCACAATCACAAAGCACAGGTAGCTGAAAAAACGAGCAAGAGGCAAACCTGGCACTGTCATGTGCAGGCGTCCCTTTAAACTTTCACGCCACCAACATCCACTTCTTGCAAAACACACAGAACTGCACCCCCTCAGGTGAGGAGGGAGTGCTGCGCAGAAATCACAAATTATCATAGGATTGAGCAAAACAAATACACACACACACACATTATGACCAGAGGATCATAACACTATGACCATTCAGTTCATGATTTCACACCCATCTTTCTTAGTTCCTCACATGCATCTGTTTTTGCTGTAAAGATGTGATGGTGCGATCTGATCAAGATTTCACAACCTCAACCCTTCATAACACCTTACACTGCTTCCACAAGTTTACAGTCAATTAAGAAAACTCTTTTAGCATGACAAATCAACTGTCGAAATGCTCTGAAAAAGCTGTTAGCATCGCCACATTAATGCTACATCAATTCAGTTAAATTTTATTTGTATAATGCCAATCATAATCGACAATTGTCTCTAGGCGCTCTCGACACCCTGTCATGCTCCCAGAGAAAGTGAGAGCAGCGCTGCAGAAGAAGTGAAATAGTGCAGAGGCTTTACCCAACTATTTGACTATATTGATGTCAGCCATTCATTTTTTATATTGAGCTCAGAGTCTGCTGCAGTATATTAAATATATTCATTGTATCACCCTGCCGTAAAATGAAATAGTTTGTTTGTATTGACTTTCTCTGTCAAAGAATTAATGAAATATAATGAACTACTTTTTTGTTATTTTAAACCATTTCTTCCATTTACAGTATAGTTATATTATCATAGTACTGTACACTATATATTCTTTAAAAATTATATTTACCATGATGGAACATATTAGTCATATCACTCAATTCTTTGTAGCTCTTGATAATATGATAAGTACTGTAGGTCATAAGGCCACTACTTTTTTATTTGTTCTTTTTAAGGAATGGCATATTAAGACATGTTGCTTTTTGTGTATGAAAATATTTGAAGTTATTCAGCAATAGTAAACATAGAGCATTAATTAATTATTCCCAGTGAAATTGTGCCTAGAGCTCCAAAATCCCACATCATTCACATGTTACTTGGGGACAGCAGCTCCTCTCTATCAATGCTCTGTTCGTAGGTGGCACATGATGGATTTCAGAGCGGTGCTCTTTCCATCTCCTGACTGCAGAGATTGCCTGGGGATGCTGGCGGGTCCCTGACAAGCAGGGCCTCCTCCATGCCTCACCTTGATCAACATTCAGCATTGCCCCTTGAATCCATCATGAGCTGTGACAACACGCCCCATTTTGGGCTTTTTATATCATGGCGGATGATGTGGCTGCTGCTGGTAGCTGCTGGTGTCACTGATGATGATGATTATGATGCAGTGGTGGTCTCAGAAATGGATAGGAAACTTTTTATTTAAGTTTGATGTATTTTGTATTTTTGATTAATAAATAAATAGATGCATTTGTCATTTAGATCCTTGTCAGGGCTGTAGTGGGGGTGAATAATGTATTGTACAACAGTAGGGATGTCCTGCAGCAATGACAACAGTGAGCTGGGCCTTTTTGAATTTACAGCATAGAGGAATAATCATTTTAAGAGACGAGTGAACAGGAAATCCTATGTCCTTCCTGTGCCCTGCTGGGAAATCAATTGCCTATATTATATTTTACAGTCATGAAATTGATTCAAACACATAACCACAATAGGGCACATAAAAAGAAAACAGGCAACACAGTATATGATTAGAGCTGAGAATGATCATTGCAGATTGATAGTGGAATTTCAGAATGAATCATAATTTAATGAGGATGGTCAGTGGTGCATTTCATTTTCTCTCCAAAAAAAATAAATAAATAAAAAGATCTGATTTTTGCCTGGTGTTCTATCAAGCAGCATGTTCCCTGGTGTCTGGAGAGTATGATTTGGAGGCAGAGGTGAGTGGACTGTGTGCCACTACAATACTTCATTTATAATGCTGTATTGTGACACATTTTAGTTTTGCCAAAAAGAAAAAAAAGGCAGCTTCTGCAATTAAGACCGTCATTGTGAGGGGATTTCTCCTGTGGTGATTGTGGGTGGTACAGTGATGTGATTAGTGGTTTTAACCTTGTGGATATTTACTGGAGGTTACCGCAGTAACATAATGGACTCAAAGCAGAGTCACACTTATTGTAGTATAATAACCTGAAAGATCTAAAAACAGGCTTATTCTTTACAGTGACAGTGTATAGTCCATGAAGATGGTGAAGTGTCTATTGCTCCTTCTGTACATGATGGTCTTTATTCACTCATGGGCTAAACGTACATTTAAATCAGTGTTTCTTGGGGCCAGTTTGTTAATATCTAACGACTGTGATGCAGATTGCAGTAAGATTTAAGAGTCTTAATTCATAACAACAGCAAATTTGTGCATAAATGCATTACCAGTTTTCATCATTGTCCATTAATTCTGAAGCCATCCAAACTGTCAAAGAACACATATGGAATTATGTATAAACAACACAGAACATGTTTTATATTTTATATTTTACATACAGTCATTGTATGTAAAATATACAGTCAACATTTTGACTGTATATTTTACATACATTACAAACATTTTGCTTTGATGACCGCTTTGTATTTGCTCAGTAGATTCATGAAGTCACCTGGAACGGTTTTAAATTCACAGTTGAGTCGTGTCCAGAGTTAATTTGTGCTGTTTCTTACCTTCTTAATTAGCTTTAGATCATCAGTTGTCTTGTGGAGAAGAAGAGTGAGAACAGTCAGTAGCCCTGTTAGTGCCATTACAGCTACTGTACAAATCCATGTTATGGCAACAGGTAGTAAAGTAAAGAGATAAGACAGTTCATCATTACTTTCCCAAATGAGGGTCTGTCTGAAAAATCTCAAGATCTTTGAATGTGTCCTAAGCGCAGCCACCAAAACCACCTAACTAAATGATGAAACTGTCTCTCATGAGGACAGGAAAGGAAGACCAAGAGCTACCTACTGTATGCTGTAGAGGAAAAGTGTATTGGAACCACATTTCCAAACCAGTTGGGACATTGTGTAAGATGTAAATAAAAGCAGAATACAATGATTTAAAATCCCATGGACCCATATTTTATTTCCAATAAAACAGGGGAGTCATGTCCTGAGTTAATTTGTGCCATTTCTTACCTGCTTAATTTGCTTTTCCCATCAGTTGTCTTGTGGAGAAGGGTGAGTACTTGTACATAGTAAGGAATTATGTATTTTACAAGTCAGTAACATGACTCGGTATTAAAGAAACATTTTAGAGACAGAGCCTCTCAAGATGTAAAGATGGACAGAGGTTCGCCAATCTGTGACAAACAGCATCTAAAAATTGTGTTACTATTTCAGAAAATGTTCCTCCATGTAAAATTGTGAAGACTTTGAAGATCCAAAAGTGTATAATATCATCAAAAGATTCAGAGATTCAGGAGGAAGGTCAAAAGTCAAAACTAGATGCTGCTGATCTTTGGACCCTCAGGCAGCACTGCATTAAATCACTGTATGGGCTCAGGAAGACTTCCAGAAATCATTGTCTATGAACACAGTTCACTGTGCAATCTACAAAGGCATGTTACTTTCAACATTTGATTTGTGTTTTATGTTATGTTGGGAATAAATAAATAAAATTATGGGGTTTATAAGGTTAGCAAATCACTGCATTAATTTTTGTTTATGATTTACACAATGTCCTATCTTCACTGAAATTGGGATTGTAGAAATACCAGCCTTAGAAACCATGGATGGTTCCCATGAGAGCTATTTTCCTCATACTGGTTTTGGTAACTGCTCTTGGGGACACACTCAAGGTTCTTGAGGTTTTTTTTTCAGATTTACTGATATTCATTTGTGAAAGTAATGCTGGACTGTGTTTTCTCTTTTTTTGTCCAGTGTTTCTTGCCATAATATGGATTTGTACAGTAATTTTAGTGGCACGAATAGGACCATTGACTCTATATCCACCCATCTTCTCATAGTCTAAAACACATTAAGAAGGCACAAATTAACTCTTGACCAGGCACACCTCTGAATTGAAAACCATTTTGGGTGACGACCTTGTGAATCTGATGAGAGAATACCATGAGTGTGCAAAGCTGTAATCAGAGCTAAACGTGGTTACTTTGCACAATCAAAAATATAAAACATGTTCTGGGTTGATGTCTTTTGTACTGATGTAGAATTGAAAATACTAAAAAAATATAGAATTCCCACTGAAAGAGAAGGTGTGTCCAAACTTTTGATACTGTAAATGTATAGGTTCTCTCTTGATGCTCCAGTTTCTTCTACAGTCTAACGACACGTGCCTTAATAAGTTAAATGGTCACTAAAACCCCGAGGAGTGAATGTCTGAGTGAAAGGTTGACTGTCTGGTGACGTGCCCAGGCTGTCAGCTGGGATCTGCTCCAGCCCCCCACCAGCCTGGACAGGATTAAGTGGTTACGGCAAATGAATTAATTGATTTTAGATAGGGCTTGGGTGGTGCACCTGATGAAGTACAAGAACTTCTATTCCATAATGCATTGCTCTGTATGAAATACATTAATACAGTGGTGCCCACCCAGCTTACAAATAATATTAGTGAATATTTGAGTGTTTATTTGTGAAGAAACAGTGGAGAAGTTCAAGAATGATTTACTAGCACAAGACTGGGAATCAGTATATAAAGAAGACACTGACAACGCATATAATGAATTTTTAAGAATATTTAATTGTTTATGTAATTAAAAAAATTGTGCTTTTAAGCAAATTTCAAAAAGGAATAATATAGACAATCAATAGATTTCAAAGGGATTACAAAATACATGCAAAAAGAAAAAAACTTGCTTTACAAATAATTTCTTAAACAAAGAACCAAAGAGACAGAAAGTAAGTATAAAAATATAAAAATAAGTTAACAAATACAGTATTATGAGAATATGTACAAAGGAATATTATAGTATGATACTGGAAAATAAAAATTATGCAAAGGGCATTTGGAAAACTTTAAATAGTATTATTAGAAATGGTTCTGGACATACTATCCAAAGTATTTTAATGAAAATGACATACTGTATTTTCCGGATTAGAAGTCACGTTTTTTTGCATAGTCTGGCTAGAGAAGTGACAAATACATCAGAGCAACGAATATATTAAAATATTTCAAGTATTGGGTGTTTGTCACACTGACAGCCACTAGACGTCGCCCTAGCCTTGTGTACCTGCATCTGCTGCATCTGTATTACTGACAATTTAAAATGTAGACATTACCAGTAACAATCATACTTGCCATCAGCTTAACACCGAACGTGTGCCCTCACTTACCTGGTGAGGTGGGGAGGCGAGCCGCGAGCTCTTGCTTCAAGCGCACGGCTGCCCGACCGAGGGCTTGAAGCGCATTTCCTGAACAAATGCAACCTGTCCTGCAGAGCAACTTATACACGTTTTTTTCTTCTTCATTATGCATTTTTTGGCTCGTGTAACATCCCCGGGTCCACATCCCCAGGGAGGCGTTCAGGAGCCACCTCATCTGGCTCTTCTTGACACGGAGGAGCAATGGCTCTACTCTGAGTCCCTCCCGGATGCCTGAGCTCCTCACCCTATCTCTAAGGGAGAGCCCAGCCACTCTGCGGAGGAAACTCATTTCAGCCACTTGTATCCTGGA
>JAQQAE010008541.1:0-15147 GCA_029823295.1 Pseudamia nigra | reverse complement strand
CCAATCGTCCTTGGCTTGCTCTCGGTGGTTCTGTTGGGTTTGCTGTCTGTATAGTTTTGAGGTTTCGGCCCTGAATTGTGAAGTACCTAGAGACCATCTTGGATTATGATCAGAGCTGTACAAATGCAATTAAATTGAATTGAATTAAAGTTGTCTTAAACAGGTAAGTCAACTATGAATTAATGTCCATAATATACATGATAAAAACTGAAAAGTTGTTCATGTGAAGTCAGGAACACAGTTCTACAGTTCATAAAAAAAAAAAACTCTATTTCTTACTGTGCCAATGACAGGTTTAAAAAACTATCCAAGCCTACTTGACTTGAAGTGAAAAAGTATGTGCTGTCGGCAGCAACAACTGCAATCAAGCATTTCTTATAACTGAGTCGTTCACATCGCTTTATAGACTTGTTTTAATTCAGTCACATTGGAGGGTTTTCAGCATGAACTGCCTGTTTAAGGTAATGTCACAGCATCTCAATCAGATTTCGGTCCACAATTTGACTTGGCCAGTCCAAAACCTTCATTTTGTTATTTTGATCAATTCAGAAGTCCACACTGATAGCTGTCAATGATTTTGTTTCTCATCTGTTCTTTCTGAATTTCTTTATATTGTGTTATGATGTGTTGCTTTTTGAGATGTTTTGGCTTACGTCACTTTGTTTTTCCCTTCAGTAAATGAAATCATTATTTACAAACTGCATTTTATATTTACTTGGGCTATCTTTTCTGATTTTAAAAATTGTTTGTAGACCTGAAACATTAAAATGTGACAAATATACAACAAAAACATACAAAATCAGGAATGGGGGAAAACTCGTTTGCAGCATTGCAATTCTGGTTGATCTTTATTCCTTCTTTCACTTATGGTCACAAGATATTAATGTTCCCTCTAAGAAATTTATTCTGTACAGTATATTTTATCCATCCTGCCACACTAGAAGCAGTGGGCTGTGCTTGAAGGTGCCGGGGGACCTGCTCTTCATGTTCGCCAGTGCCTTGGAGCATTCATGAGTATACAACATACATACATTCACACCACCAATCAACCTAGCATACATGGTTTTTAAGGGCAGTAGAAGGCAGAGTACCCAGAGGACACCCCCAGACAGAGGGAGAGTGTGCAAACTCCAAACAGAAAGGCTGTGGCTGACTAGGGATTGCACAGAACGTTTTCACTGTGAAGCAACATTACTAACCACTGTGAGTGAAAACAGACTGGAAGTAGGGGGGACAAAGCAAGAATGACCTGCGGCAAAAGGCCTCTGGTTGGAATTGAGCCTGGGCTGTTGCAGTAAGCCTGAACCTTCGTGGTACCTGCTCTACCATGTGAGCCACCAAGGTACTGCCAACATCAAGACTGATGCACAAACAAGGCAGTGAGAGGTGTTTTCTGTAGGGTTGTTGGACTCTCCCAATGGGCAATGACCAGGGCTGTACGGCAAGGCCAACATAGACTTCTCTCTGAAAATACTAAGTGAATACATTTTTGTCATGAGTCATTACAATCATGTTTTAATTAGACCCTCTAATAAGTGATCTGGTCTATCTGTAATGCTTTGCTCCATTATTAAGATATTGCAGCAAATAATTGGACAAATCACTGCTGTGATGGGATTTTATTGACAGGTCACTATGGTAACATGGCTCGCCAGCAGAGTCGAACTCAATTGGGCCTCAATTGCTAAGTTCTATTTATTTAATAGAACCTAGTTTTCTCTGCCTCCATTCATCCAAATACGGTTACATCCTGTTTTGGGCTCCAAAATCTCATCCAGGAAGTGACAAACCGATTGGCCCCAAAACAGCTGTTCAAAAACCAATGGGTAATATCTCTGTCATAGTGTCCACAAATAGTTGTTTGCAATAAATTGCTTCCTCAAAAAATTTTTTTGTCTCACTCCCATTTCTTCTTTTTGCATTTTGAAGCAGTACTTAGAACTGTCTTAAGATCCAACAGTGCAAAATGTACATTCTTGCAGTTTTTCAACTGGTCTTAAAATTTTGATCAGGAGTGTATATTCAGTCTATGAGCTGTCCCTTACAGATCAGAAAAAAATGTATTCATCCAGGAGGAGTGACCGTAGAAGCACTGCTCCTCCACATCAAGATTAGCTGAGGTCAATTAGAAATCTGTGTGGTTTGCACTTTACCAGGTGGGCCAACGAGAACTACCAGGCTCAGAAATCTACAGCACCTCAGATGGCATTTGATGGTTTTGGCAACGTTGACAGTTTTTGGATTGACTGACCTTTATTTCTTAAAGTAATGACGGACTGTCTTTTTTTTCCCTTTTTTTCAACTGTTTCTTGCCATAATATTTATTTGAACATTTGAGCAGTTGTTTTAGCACTATTAGGGCTATTTACTCTGTTCCCACGTTTCCTCTGCACAAGACAACTGATGGTTTGAAGCACATGAAGAAGACAAGAAATGGCACAAGTTAACTCTTGACAGGGCACACCTGTAAACTGAAAAGCGTTCCAGGTGAATCTGATGAGAGAATGTCATGAGTGTACAAAGATGTCATCAAAGCTAAATGTGTCTACTTTGGATGATCTATAATATAAAAGATGGTGTGGGTTGTTTGATTTTTTTTAACTACATAATTCCATATGTGTTCTTTCATATAAATGCCTTCAGCAATAATAAAAAACACTGAAAATAATACAAATAAAGATAAACCACTGCCAGAGAAGGTCTCTTCAAACTTTTCCCAAAGTAGCATCATATTATAGGCTCTTTAAAAATTCAGCTTTACATGAAACATGTAAAGTAGGATGAAAAAAACTACACTGTATCATCGTTTAAATCATGCTCTTTCCTAAACATAATGTAGGAACCTTTTAATACTAAGAGTGTAAAACCCAATCTTTTGTCATGCAGAGAAGCTGAATAAGGCAGCTAAATTTAACATGCTTCATGCAGCTTCTGGCCTGATTGTGGCACAAAATGCAACAAAGAAAATCATACTTGATGAATCATAAATCAGTTCATTTGTTTAGAAAGATGATTGTTTGGCCTCCTTTATTTATTAAATTAATTTAATGAATGGTTTAGGGAGTTTCACTACTCACTTGCTAAAAAACTAACAGTATAACAACAGCCGGTATTCCGAAAATGACTATATTACGACCTGAGGATGAAAAATTTATTGAGTGTGAGAAAATGCACAATATGGACAGAAGAGATTTTTTAAAATTCTGAGAGAAGGGGATACAGGTGAGGAGAGGTAAATACAGGAGTGAAACGGCAGTAAGAGTGGAAGCCAGTGAAAGAGGAAACGGGATAAGTGTAAGAAAGAAGGAGCAAAACACAAGTGCAGGGGCCATCGAGGGCAGAAAATGAGAGGGAACAGAAAAAAGTTTAGCAGCACCATTATAACACACACATACCAGATGCTGCGTAACAGGATTAGTGCTCTTCTAAAAGGGAGACAGAAAACACTGAGGCCCAAACACACACCCAGAAACATCCATTAGCAATGGGCTCACTCTCCCTCTTTCTCTTTTCCTTTTCACTCACCGTCTCACACAACAATCAATTTCTTGCTCACGTGCATGCATATTAGTGCAGCTTTTTCTCACTCTGTGTTGCTTTTTTGGTTTGTTTGGCCATCGAGCATGCTACTAGAATTTGACCTTGTTTTATCCACTATAGGACTAAAATTTCCAGATTGTGTGACCAGATTGCCCAAAAAAACTAAATGTGGGTTAAAGATTGTTTATATTAGTAAATGTACATAGCCCCTAAAGTCCAAAACAGTGATTTTTTTTTCTAGTTCCCACAATTTATTGTCTTATGAAAAAAAATAATCATACTGTGGAAACAAAATAGTCACAAACATTCCATTTGAGTTCTCAATTCATTTCTTGTGGGAAAAAAAAATTGTGAAAATACCTACATCTTTTTAAAAACAAAAAATAGATTTATAAAAATCAATATGCAGAATGTCCTGGACAAGCTCGACAATACGGTGTTTGAATGGTGTGAATCGGGTGAAAACTGTGGGAGTTTTAGTGGTCCAAAAAAGGGGCGCAATCCCCAGTGGAAGAGAACAATAGTGGGATTCCTTGACAGCAATCCCACTAATAAATGCAGACAAAAACAAAAACATAACCTTGCTGGAGGAGGTTAAAAATAAATAAATAAAAATATATATGTATGTACATATTTTTCCACAGGGGTTTAATAATTTTGGCCTCAGCTGTACAGTATCTGGATTAATATAAGATGTAGAGAATCTTTCCAAAATGCCAAAACAGATTCAACATACAGCATGTCAATATAAGTATCACCCATGAACTTAATTTAACATGAGCTTTATTTAAATAGTGACGTGGTGTATCTTCAGCCCTCCTTTAATAACAGTAATAAACACAGGAGCAACTGTTTCTCCCCTCAGTGTGGTCAGAATTCCTCCACCCATGATGTCATTTACTGCTCTGTTAGAAAATCAGGAACCATCGCCTAAACTTAATCAAAATTTCGCCAGGCTTTAAATGAAAAACACTTCACAGATTGTTCTGGTATTTCCCCTTTTAATTAAGAACGTGGCATCTTATCGAAGGCCAGGGTTGACAAATCACAGAGAATTTATTTGTTACACTTTGAGTGAAGTTGAAAAACTTCAGCCACATTTACATACCACTTCCAGATAAATGCCTGGCCGGTGTGTGTCGTCTAATCCTAAATTAGGATCTTAATGTCGTGAGCATGTTTAAGTTCTTTAAAAGTCTACAGGGAAGCTTTGCGCTTCGGTTCAAGGAAAAGAAAGGGTAGAAAAAGAAGGATTGTGTTTTCCATTCTGTGGTATTAAGAAGAAATGAGTCAGATTAATGCCTCTGGTTCCACTGCTTTGAACACAACACACTTCGTTTTACTGGTAATGTTTTCCTTTATGTGTGCTTCTAGGACAAGTTTATGGACAGACAATAATATACACAGTGTATGTTTTAATGAAAATAATGACATGTATTATACAAAACCACTGCAGAAATTAATTTAGCCTAAGGTACTTTAATCCTATTGTGTTTATGAGGTAATTTACATCCATGATTCTAAACCAAACATTAAACCTACGTATATGGACCAAATTCTGCAAATGAAATAAAATCAAATAACCGGTGTGTCTCATAGTATTTCCCAAAGCATTGTAAGGATAAATGATATGTATATTATTGTCTTCTAAGTCACCCAATGTGCTATATAATAAACTAATTCACCTCATTGACTAGCATTTTATTTAATTCAGCTAAAAATATATTTACCAAAGCATTTAAGACTTGTTATTTGATTTTTAATAAGTGAATTTACATCCAAACTTCTAAAACAAACATTGAACCTACACAAATAAATGAATAAATACATATTAGATGGTCTGTTTCCTGTTTCCCACACCATTTCAAATGTATAAGATATTAAAATCATGAAATTAAACAATAATAGTTTAAATGAAATAATAATAACAATACTAATAATTTTAATAACGTGTAACTGGTTTGTTTTCTGATTCCAATTTCTGCCTCTCTTTTGAGACTAGGACTTTGGAAAAAAAGTTGCATTAGACTAATACTCATTTGATATTTGTCAATTCACCATTCTACAAATCAAGAAAGTCACAGCTTTGTGTGAAACAGCTCAGTGGACTTCATTTCACATCTCACACGATATACATCACCACACCAAAAGGCTGATACCATTTCAAGTTAAACAATCCATAAAGCAAAGAAAATAATCAAGGAAATGAGCAAAAACAAGAAAATAGAGAAATAAAGATCAAGATGTAGACAAAACTGAGCAAAATTATCCAGAAAACAAACAAAGTCATCAGGAAAATTAAGTAAATTTTACAAAAAATAATAACATAAAATAAAAAATAGACAAGCAAACAACACAACTAACAAAATAATGAACAAAATGAATGAAAAAAGTAAAAATGAACAACAAAACAATGAAAACAAACATTTTTACAAATGGACAAAGCAACCCAGAAACTGATCAAAAAAGGTACCAAAATAATCAAGAAAATAACACAGT
The DNA here is from genome assembly GCA_029823295.1 of Pseudamia nigra. NCBI lineage: Eukaryota > Metazoa > Chordata > Actinopteri > Kurtiformes > Apogonidae > Pseudamia > Pseudamia nigra. The sequence goes on along the minus strand of JAQQAE010008541.1, from coordinate 9,108 downwards.
ACCAAAATGAATAAAATTATAGATTTGATTATCGTAAATAACTGAAATATAACAAAAGTAATCCATAAAATAAATATATAATATAATAAACAAAATAATCAACAAATACAGCAAACATCAGAAAAAATGAACAATATCTGCAAAATTGTCAAAGACTGACAAAAATATTAAGGAAATTTTAAAAAAACCTCATATAATACACAAAATGTACAAAAATAATGGAGAAATGAACAAAATAACCAAGCAGACGAAGAAAATGTGAGAAAAAGAAACAATGATGAACAATAGAACATAAAGATGAATAAAAAAGAGCAAAAGAATATACTAAATGTTTTAAAATGTCCTAAAACGTAAATCATGTCACGGTAGATAAATGATATTTTTGTGGCTCTAGACACATCTTTTTTTTTCTTTCTGTCCACAAATGGCTCTACTCAAAATCACCTCAGCATGCTGTGCAACTCCAAACACATGTTCATCTTCTCTGTCACCACCAGCAGGTCGGTTGTTCATAAAATGAAAATGGATGGAAACATGTCCTTGTGTTCATAACCGCTACAAATATAACACAGGCATCATACAGTAGCATTATGATGTGTGCATGTACACAGCACAGTTGCGGTAACTTCATTTATTATTTATGTGTGTTAATTAACTAATATACCTCAACTCGCCATGTTCTTGTTTACACTGAAGGCAGGTGAAATGTCAAACACCATTAATACTGTATAATGAAAACAGACAGTCCTGCTGCTGCATTTTGATTTTACTATCAGGGGAAAAAAAAAAAAAAGACCTGCCGAAAACAACCTGTGTGTCATTCGCTTATTGAAAACAAAAAGCAGGAAAATGGAAAAGGAAAAAAAAACTCGTTCAGTTATGTCAGTGGGGCAGCTCCATTTGACACCGAGCCACCTGTGCAGAGTACCGCTCGGCAACTGTGGCCACACAACCCGGTGACCCCGCTAATAACAGCAAGCAAATAAAGTTTTATTTATATAGCACCTTTCAAGATAAAAACCACAAAGTGCTTTACAAGCAAATGCTCAAGGAATAAACAATAAAATCACAGTAAAATAAGAAACAAAAAAATCACAACTAAATCATAAAAGACAGTCATCCAAAAGCTCTGTCACCTTTAGGTTTCAGCCTTGTCTGCGACACCTCCAGCAGACCCTGCTCAGACAACCTCAGAGTCCTGCCAGTGATGTACGGATGTAAAAGCTAATGCATCTAGGATGGCGCTTGTCCATGTAGGGCCCTGAAAGTCAAAACCAGGATCTTAAACTGGACTCTGGAATGGATGGGGAGCCAGTGCAAAGAAATTAAAAGTGGGGTGACATGCACGTTTACAAGATGTTGTCAGAAGCCTCGCAGTAGCATTCGGGATGAGTTGCAGACGATCCATGGAGGTTTACTGAGACAGATGAACAACGAGTTGCAATAATCCAATCGTGAAGAAATAGATGCATGAATAACAATTTCTAATTCAGACCGTGATACAGTGCGGCTCAAGTATTAGTGATAGTAACATCTGGTTCCAGCTGTGGGCACTTTACAGATAAGTAGCCACCTCATTTTCTGCACTTTCAATTTGAGCACTAAATTGGAAATCAGAAAATGAGTTATGTGTTGTTTCCTTTTGGTTCTACAAAGGAAAACTGAAAAATTGAGTTGATTTTTTGTTTGTTTAGTTTTTGTTTTGAATGGAAAATGGAATGGTGCCCAGACTGAAATCTGGTGAGAATGGTTCTCTTAAAATCTTTTTAATCCTTCCCACATTGATGCCTTGTGGATGGACACCTTTATGTCATGAAGTTTGTAGAAAAAGACAGGGATGAGCTGTCCACCTGCCATTCCATCGTACTTCACCACTCCATTTTCAATATGATTTAACCATGCAAACTCACTGCATTGAGGAGGTTATGTTTTTGGTGGTGTTAGTTTATTTATTTATTTATCTGTATGTTTGTTCACGACATGACTCGGAAAACCTATGAATGGACAGGTCAGAAATGGCATAAAGACCATTTGATTAGATACTGGGAGTGATCTGGATCATTGACTGGATCCAGAAGATTTGTAAAGGATTCTTTACCACTGTGGCATAGAGCCAAATTCAACATTTGTTCTTGTACATAACACCCAGAAAATTTTACCAAAAACCATAGGATAACACTATAATACAGTCTATCAAACCTCAAAGCTTGATCAAGATATGAGTAATATTTCAGATATAATGATCAGAATGCTTATATTTGCAGGGATTGAGAAAAATAGCTACTGTAAGGTAGCAAATAAAGCTACAGACATGCAACTGACACCAAACTGTAGTGGAAGGTCAGCTGATTCAGTAATGTGTCCACAGATTGAACATATCTTCAGCGTTTATGGCACTAGATCTAGAAGAAAACCACCATTATAGAAATATTATTTTTAATGTTTTTGTGAATTGTTGTTTTGTGAAAAGCTATTGAACTAATAATCATATGTATGTGATTCCAAATGCTTATGGTAGGTTTTCGTGATCCAAAAATCCAATAATAAGTGTCAATAAATTTAAGAATATTACTTTTGGGTGCAATATCATTATGGGGAAATAAGCTAATAGTCATTGAATCATTTGGAAATAAGGAAATAATCATTTGAACCTAATAATAGATTCAAATGATAATAGATTTTCACTATGAAGACAAACTGAGCTGTCTTGGTGGAGGTTTGCGCTCTGAGTGATTTCTAATTTGTCGGTTTAAATCTGAAATAATGTATTAAATCACCACACTGACGACACAGGCTGCATAATCACCTTGTTAGGGAAATTTGGCAGGTTTGAAAAGATTTCAGTTTGTCAGTTGTGTGTGAGAGAGGACTGGGTACTGACCAAAACAGTGAAAATATTTTTAATATAGCAGGCACTTAAATTTTCTCATGTGGTGCAGCATACATATCTGTCACTCGTTATTCTCCTGATGTCCCTGAACGCCTCTTAACTCATATCTACGCATAGCATTCAGAAACTAATTAGTGCACTCTCAGTCTCTTTCTGATCTTTCAACCTCATTTAGAGGGTAGATTTAGCCACAAAATCAGTTTGTTAAACTGTAAATTTATCTCCGTTCTGAGTCTAACATTTCCTTCAAGAATTTCTGACAAATCTGCAAAGCACTCACGAATCTGGTAATGGTAAAAACTGGCTCAGAGAATATTTAATGTAAAATTGATAGAGTAACACGCATCCTAGGTAAATCAACCCAACTGTAAACTGCCGACATGATCCTCAAATCAATCTTTATTAAAAGTCTAGCATTTTACTGTAAAACACAGGATGACTGTGAACGAACAAGACACACCAAACCAAAAAAGAAGGCATTTTTTGATGCATCTTTTATTATAAACTGTCTGCTTGTGATTTCTGCTTTGCCATTCTGCATTGCATCATGGCTTCAGCTCTCCTTGGCATGCCGTATTATGCCGAGAGAATCTGCCTTTCTGGGGAATCTGCCTTGGATCATCTCTTGGTTTGTTCAAAGTAAGGAAGGCACAGATTCGTGAAGCCTGATATGAGGTGTAATTGGTTGGCACAGAGGAACAGCAATGAATTCTTGGGGTGATGAAAGAAAGATGACAAAACAAACAGGTGGATGAAGAGGAGATATAGATGGAGGTAAAGGTGAGGAGGAAAAAGTGTGAATGACAGAGAGACAAGAGAGACATTCCCCACAGGTGGATATGTCTATATAATAAAGAAATTGCTACATTTACACAAGTTGCACCCAGCTGCCAAAGAACATGTTCCCTTGCCAAATCTCCATAGGCTTTGCCCAGAAATTTGTAAAATCAAAGCATTTGCTGAAGGAGAAATCATTACATGAAGAAACACAGAGAAATACCCCAGGTTAGAAAACCCCTCATGAAGTCCAACCCAAACAAGACAGAATTAAACCTAAAATTCACTACTGTGCCTGCAAACCTGCCAGTTCTTAAAGTCCCATCGTATGACTTGGTTGATTTGGCAAATCCCTCAACAGATTGCAGGATACACAGGCTTTATTGTCATGTGACATAAAGCAGTAGCAGTCAGAGTTCTTAGTTAGCAGTGTCTCTAGATCTCTAAAGAACTTGAAGCTAAGAAGTAAAAATAGTCTAAAATGAAGAAAAATATCAGGGAAGCACTTTGAGAAATGAAGGTCAGTCAATTCAAAAAGTCTTAAGAACATAAAATGTGACTGCTGCCAAAACTGTCAAACATTGAAATTTCAAATTCAAGTTCAAGTTTCAAATTGCTTCAACATTGAGTACAGGTAAAGAAAAGTACAGACATACTAGCTTGACAACTGTGAGGTAGTAAGCCGAGTTGACTGGTAGGGTGCCTGTTTAATCATTTACAGCAATCCACCACCAATGATCAGCTACTAGCCAGTTTCCCAACATCGTAGACTGCACCTTTAATCTAAAATATGTTCTGTTTTGTTTGCTACATAATTCCATATGTGTTCTTTCACAGTTTGGATGTCATCAGTATTAATGGACAGTATTGAAAATAATTAAAATAAAGGGGGAAAAACAAGAAATAGGTCTGTCCAATCTCGTGACTGTCGGCCATTTATTTTAAGATAAATGGAAAAAGATAAATAGAAAGGAGCAAGTTGTTGTATTATTTCAAACAGAAAATTGGTCTGATAATTATTTTTTCTTTAAATAATGAAGACCCCTGTTATAGACGTCTCCTCCACCGTAGTCACCCCATCACACTTTAACCATGAGAATACATGATGAAAGGGATTACAGGGTTTTTCTCTCTTCCCTTTTCATGTTCTTTGTCTCTCGCCCACTCTACAGATAACTCTTTTGCTCTGCCTTTCTTTTTCCTTTTTCCCCCATTTTCCTCTCCAAAAGAAATCTTTCAGGCATGTCCAATTGGCTCTGGCCACCGCACGCATGTCTCCAAGAAACCATAAAAATCTCTCTTTCCCAAATATACACTCACACACTCTCTGTACCGCCCGCTCTGTCACACACACATGCATGCACACACACCTCTAAATGAAGCTGTGACTCCAGGAATAGGCCACTAAGAGAGCATCAGACTTCTCATTAAAGGCATGCTATACTGTCCCTGTCCCGTTTCCATGTGTGTGTGTGTGAGACATGTACACTGATCCCTGTGGTAATATTGAGGGTCCACGCCTGGTTATGTGCCACACCGGTCCTTTTTAGTGGACCCTTGCTAGTCCCACATACACTCACACACAGAAAGATGCACATAGACAAAGTAAATTGGATAGATTTATATTATTGCTGTTGTAAAACTTTTCCTTACTTGTCTGGCCTTTTCTTCTGTGTTCTATTATTTTTTGGGGAGGTAGGGGGTTCATTTCTTGTGACGGGAACATTCACAATTTCCATTTTTCTTTGCTCTCGTTTTTTTTTCTTCAACCCCATGTTGTCTTAGGTGGGTCAATTGCATGTACTAGATTACAAAGCAAAATGTATTTCTCAGAGTAATTGTTTTACAGAGTAGTTTGACTCTTAGTTGCATTGATGGTGTAATTATACTTTCAAACAGTATTTTTTAAACATTGAGCATGTCAAAATAGATGCATTTATTTTTTTACATTTACTTGAGTACTGTATTTTTTTCAAATGTACCTCTGTGAGTAGTTGTTTTAGTGAATACCTTTTATTCATCCACTTACATTTGATGAAAAATTGTACATTTGTCTACACCTTAATGAGTAGGAGTACATTTGGCATAAAATGTGTTTTCCTGCAAATGACAGGGAAGAACAGTTATATTATGCTACTACTGTACTTTGTCAACTCAAAACTGCAGAAATGAAAAACATAAGCCAGAAAATTAGAAAATAAGTAGCAAAACACGCAAACAAGAACACATCATGAACCAAGTAATTAGCAGAAAGCTTTTATTTAAAAAATGAACAAAACAAGCAACCATATTTGCAAAAATGAGCATAACAAGGTGCAGTAAAATAACAAAATGAACAAAACAACAAAAATTGCAAAAAAATGAACAAAATAGCCAATAATTATCTAAACAATCAAGTAAATAATCCTCATATCATACATTTTATTTTATCTGCCAATTTATTCATCACAATTAATGTGGACTTTATGGTGTCATTAACTAAATGAAATTAGGTGGTCATAAATTCCATGTTATTATTCATGAGTACATGAGTAGTTTTTTTTTCCAGATATGCTTTTTACTCTTATGCAAGTGCTTAATTTTATGAGTACTTCTACTTGAGTCATTATAACTATAAAGTAACAGTACTTTTATTTGAGTACTGTTTCTGTTCACTCTGGCCACCACTGGTCATCATAAAGTGGGTAATAATACGTTGTGATAGTGATGGTGATTTATTGTGATAAATTTTGCAGCCATGCAGCTGCAGCATTCATGTAATTAAACACCACACACACACATCCTATAAGAATCCAGTCACCAGAAAGAAATATTGCTCTTGTATGATTCTACAAATCAAGCATGCATATATAATCATGCCAATATTAATCAACCAAAATGTAGCAATGCATTTAAATAGATGTATGGATTAATGAAATATATTTAGGTCTATTTTTTCTTCTAAGTGACACTTTTTATTATTTATATTATTCTAATTTCAGTCTGCAATTCATTCTAACACCCTTCCGTTGTTGGCTTTCTTTAGCATCTTTTTTGTCATCCATCCATCCATTTTCTACCCCTTAAGCTGACTTGAGCGAAGGCAGGGTACACCCTGGATGAGTCATGTTTGGGTAAATGTTTTCATGTCATCAGAAAGGGGCAATTATTGTGGACAAGCGAAGTGAGTGATTAGCACCAAAGTGGACAGACTGTTGCACATGCAGCCTCCAGATGTAAACCCATAGATGTGAGCAGACGAAGTGAATTACCTTGCTTTCTTTTCAGTCATTTTCTCTCTTGCCACCTGTTGTTGTTGTTCAGCAGTTCTCTTTTTTAATCCCATTTCTGCTCTCCATGCCCCTCTCCCTCTCACTTGCTTTTTCTTAAGCCTGCCACTTTTCCTCCTTTGTTTATTCTTCATTCTCCAGTGTCCTTCAGTGCTTTTCTCACCAAACACCATCAGGCCTGCCAGTTGTGTCTGGAGAGTAGTAATTTTACACACCAAGCTTCATAAGGGCTAATATGACAGGAAGAGCTGTTGTGAAGGCAAATATAAAATCTCTCCAGATTGCGCTTTAGAGATGAAAACATAATAAAGAATCAATTTTATTTATTTACTGCATTTCCAAGTTGTACCGCATCAATTCTAAGGCTACATCCTACAGACTCTGAGATTTGAGTCTTATGACACTGTGCAGCATGGATGTAGTAAACCTGAGTATGTAATGATAATACATAATGATTATCAGGCTGCCCCATGTCAATATCTCAAACAAGTTCATTTTGTCTTCTTTAATGCTAAATTGTTTTTGTTCTTTTATTCAGACAGGCTGGTTTTGTACCTTTGACATGTTTCTGCTGCCCACTGCAGTCTTCTTCATCTGATGTTCTGCGATGTTTCACATCAGCTGATTTGTAATTTTCATAGGTGTGTCCAACCTAACAGATCTGATAGATTCACCAGGTCGGTCTTTGGAGAGAGTCCCGCATCAAATACAAGAATGACAAAATCATCATCATGTGCTCTGTAGTTGTTATTTGATTACATGCTTTATTAAGTTGTCTGTTTTGTTACTGCTCATTTTATTACTTGTTACTACTTTTGCATTCATTTTACTCATTCTCATTTCGGTGTATGGTTAAAGGTAACTGAGCAGTGAAAATTTTCTGGGAAAAAAAGCTATTCTCAGAAGTATATTTTCATAAAAATCACAAGTAGATAAATTCATGAATAAATACAAGTAGTACTCAACTACACCACCCATCTTTCAATGTTTTTATTACTTCCAACAATGTCCATTATACCAAAAACATCCAAACTGTGAAAAAAACTCACATATAATTTTGTAGTAAACAAAAAAAGTGTAAAACAACTGAGGACTTATATTTTAGATTGTCCAAAGTAGACACGTGTAGCTTTGATGACAAGTTTGGACACTCATAACATTCTCTCATCATTCACAGCTGTGTCTTGTCAAGGGTAATTTGTGCAATTTCTTGTCTTCTTAATGTATTTTAGACCATCAGTTGTGTTGTGCAGATGAAGAACAGTCCTATCAGTGCTACAACAACTACTATACAAATCCATATTATGGCAACAAGTTAAGTAAAGAGAAAAGACAGTCTATCATTACATTAAGAAACGAAAGTCAGTCAATACAAAAACTCTCACGAATGTCGAAAGTGTGCCCAAGTGCAGGCGACAAAAGCATTAAACCTTATCTGAGATGCTGAAAATTGTCAGTTTCTGAGGCTGGTAATTCTAAATGTCTCCTCTGTAGCAGAGGTAGCTCTTGGTCTTGGCTCTGGGACAGCCCTCGTGAGAGACAGTTTCATCTCTCGTCAAAATAAAAAGGCATATATGCTCATATAAACATGTTAAAATCAGATGAGTGTGTCCTGCCTGAACTGACGATGTAAAGCACACGAAGACCAGAAATGGCACAAATCACTCTCGACAGGACTATGAGTTGGAAGCTGTAATGAATGCAGGAGGGTCATGAAAGCTATCTAATCTAAAATATAAAACATGATCTGGTTGTTTAACACTTTTTCATTTATTACATGATTCCATGATGTGTTCTTTTGCAGTTTGGATGTATTCAATATTAATGGACAATGTGGAAAATACAGTATAGAAAAGACACTGAAAGAAAAGGTGTGTTCAAACTTTTGACTGCAATTTTGCACATATATCCCTCCATACTCTGCCTTTAAATTTGTAACTTTATTCATCAGTCATTCTATCTGTAAAGTGAAAACAAGTAAAACTTTAGTGCATGTGTACTTCTCTTGTGGTGAACGGGCTATTCTTGTATTGCCACCTTCATTCTTTGACTCCAAACCAGGTTACTATAGTGACTGGATGAGGAGCAGAAATCTCGTGCATGTAAACAATGCATGTGGCACATTTCTGGTTCTGGTTCCCTCTCTCACTGGCACACACATCAAACCCCCCC